>PVJX010039617.1:0-15218 GCA_004027295.1 Dolichotis patagonum
AAATACAGAAGAGAGGTGAGCACTGGAGGAAGCTTGTATCCATGGGGAAAGGAAAGGACTCTTGGCTGCAGTTAGAGCAGGTCAGAGATGAGTCCATTTTCCTCACCAAGAGGCTCCCTGGGGCTGGCAGGCATGCAGGCCACCTCACCAGCCCATCCACCATGCCACTTACTGGAGAGAGCAGACTAGGGCTCAGACAGAGAAGTGGACTTCAGAAGGCTGGCCCAGTACACCTGGGGGGTCCCCAGACATGCTGTTCCCCACCCACTGGCTCTTTCCAATTCTCACCAGCTCAGAGAGGTTTTTTTTCATAGTATAATGCAATACCTTTTTTAATTTCAAGAGAAAAACAATAAAAACAGTGATAGAGAATTTCATAACAAGGTAATAGAAATTTAAAAAGGGCTAATATAGTGAGAATTGTTGTCTTCAAGTAGTTTCTTTGATTACAAGACATAGGCATGCAAAATTAATCAGAGAAGAAAAGCAGAAACCGTTTGTTTCATAAACAAAAGGAAATTAGTAATATCTATCTATCTTTTCTTTTTCTGTCTTTTTTCCTTCACCCATCTCAGTTGGTATTTCCTTTTGAGTAGTTCTTTCCTCTTCTTGATATCTATTGTAGATTATGAATCATATTTACTCTTTCAGTTTCAGTAGGGAGACAATATAATGTTTACATGGCAGTCTGATTTATTTATTATGGTCTTGAGATGCATCCATTTACCTATAAAAGCCTCGAGTTTAATGGATGCAACTTGACACCATGTTCATAAGTGAAATAAATAAGACTCCCATGGATAAATACCATATTGTCCCCCTAGTGTGAAACTGAAAGAGTAAATAAGATCCAGAATCTGTAGTGGATATTGTGAAAGGGAAAGAAACTGATCAAAGGAAGAGAACAACTGGAATGGGGGAAAGGAGAGCAGAAGGAAAGGAAAAGGAAAAAATTATAAATATGTATGTATATACACACAAGAGAGCTAGATAATAGTGCTATAAATTCTATTAGTTTAAGGAAAGGAACAGTTAGTGCTCATATTGTTTGATTAATTTTGCATGCCTGTGTCTGATAATCTGAGCAACTCTTTAGTAGGTAACAGTATGCAGCGTAACAACTGTTATTAGATTAATATCGTCTGGTTTTGAAATCCAGATTCTTTCAGGCAGCCTAGTGTGGAGAGATATCTATGCAGTGTGCTCTGCAGGGACAGCCAGGAGGGGCGAATGATAACCTGTGGCACAATGTCAAGTACTCTCTTTGCAGAGCTCCCTGCAGATCATCAGCACACCATGTGACAACCCTGTCTCCTGGGACCCAGAGCAGGAACATGTCAAAACCAGCAGTGGCCAGTGCTGCTCTAGGGTGCGACTGAGCGCAGGGGGGTCTCTGCAGGTGAGAACTCATGATGACCGGGTTGGGCTCAGGACCAAGATGCAGGAAAGGGGACTCCCCTGGGTGGTGGCAAAGGGCTTGACCATAGAAAGTAAATGTCCTGTAGCCAAGGGAATCTGGCCTTCCTTATATACCCTGGTAACTTAAATAGCTGTAAAGTTTCATATCATGTATTTATAGAATCAGAGAAAGCGTTCTGAGTCATTTCCCTTTAAACCAAGGTATGGACAGCTTGGTTTAGTGCCATTGTTTTACCCAACTGCCCCAAGTGTCCCACATGCAGTAAACAACAATATCTTTCTGGGCCTTCTGCACTTCCAAACTCTCACCAGGAAGGCTCCACAAAAAGTAAGAGTCATGTACACTCACAAAACAAGAATCACTAAGCTATTCAGCACGTTTCTCAGTAGCGTCATCTCAAGAACATGTCACTTCAATTCCTAGTACCAAAAAATAAGAATAAAAACATACTCCTGTAGCCATACGAGGTAGCAGCTGGGCCGTCCCATGGCTGCACAACCTTACACTAAGACAGGTAAATTCTGGCAGATGCTCATTTTTTACCACTGTTGGATGAGGCAACGCTCGACTCCATCTTATTCATAGTCACGTGCAGTGAGCAGGCTGTGAGGCTGTGTCCTAATAAGTGGTGTCAGGTTTCAAGGCTGGCGTAGCACAATGACACAAGTGGTGATTTTAACAACAAAAATGTATTTGGCCATAATTCCAGAGGCCGCATGTCAAGGTGCATTCCAGAAGGATTTCTTCTGAGGCCACCCTGCATCTCCCAATCTCTGTGTCTTTGAGGGAAATGGTGTTGCAGTACTGGTGTAGGGCTCCCCGTAACCTAACCTAGGGGAAAACAGCTGTGCAGCTGCAGTCAAAAAGGTTTTCCAGCATTTTGGCCCATGCACTCTCTTCATCACATGGAGGAAAGCAGGTTTCCCCAGAACCTTCCAGTCTGTGTCAGCAGCAGACCGCTCTGCAAGTACCTTAGGGGGAAGTCTACACATTACTTCTATGGGTGATTCTCAGTTCTGACACATGTGCCACTGAGCAGCCACTTGTCACACAGAAGCTTTTTTTTTCTTATCTCTACAGTTTTTGGAGGCTCAGTGGGATAATGCTTTTCACACAGGTTATTAATAAAGGCCGGTGCTGCAGCTCCACAGCTCCAAGGCTACCTTATAAGACTACCTTACCACTTGTCTATCACTCTCTGTTCCTAACACTGACTTTTGTGTGAAAATATTTGAATCCTTTTCACCATGGACACACATGCCCTCGGCATCCCCAAACATAAAGGCTTGAGTCTTTCTTGTCTGAACTCTGGATCCCGTTCTTCTGGTGGCTCATGCTGTTGCTCCTGACTATGTTTCTCATTGTTTTCTCCAGTGTGACAATCAATCCTCCCTGAAGGTAGTGGCGACCTGCAGGATGAGGAGTCTCCAGCCAAGCAAATGGGAGAAGTTGGTGGGGTTCTAGTACCATCCATCCCAGTTAGACCCACCTCTTACTTCACCACCGTCCACTGTTCGTGCTGCGACTTTGACATCGTCCCTTACTCTGTGGACAAGCTCTTTGGGGGGTGAGTGTGCCCTCCAGGGCACAGTACAGACACCATCACACACTGTGTTTTAGCAATGCAATTGCAGATCTCTGGGATCTCTATGCCCCTCTGAAAAGTGTACTAGTAACAGAATAAACCTCATAGGGTTTTGTAGGGACTTGTGGGATAAGATGGGGCAAGCCAGTACCCAACACCTTGGGCTGCAGAACGGGTGCTGGACAGGCTGTCCTTGTTTATATTTATTTTTTCTATGTCTCCAGTGAAGAGCTTCTCTGCCTCAGTAGCCCATGTCCATCCATATGTGTGAAAACTTGTAGAGGCAAACAGGATTTCCACATCTGAAGGACATTCATGACTTCTAGCTGGTGTTTTCCCTTGATACACAATAAACAAGGGAGCCCTTGTTCCTTTGAAGGGAGCCTTCAAGCATGCTCATACATCAGGGAAAGTTATTTAGAGATTTCATTCACTCAGCCTGCATCTATGTAATATTTACTTTGTCCAGTAACTTTTCAGTTTCCATAGCATATTCCTGGGAACAAGGAAGAGAACAACTGCTTGTCTCAAGTTATCTTTGGGAGGTAGACAATCAATGTAGATGTCACAAGACACAGCTCAGGACTGGGTGGACTTTCAGAACAGAGGAGTGGTGAGCAATGAGTGATGAATATGAGGACTTTGGTGAAGGAGACAGTGACAGAATCCTGGTGCTGGTATATTTTTTGATTCTATGGGAGAGACATGGTCTTGGGTTTTTCTTGTCAGAAGTAAGTCAGATAATTCTGTGAGCGGAATTTTTAGAGTCCCTGCAAAGGAGAGTGGAGAATGAGCTTCAAAGCCAGAACCTGGAAGGCTCATCTTGAGCACACTAGCTGTCAGTCCTGCTGGCCCTCCATGTCAATCTACCCACCCCAACTCAGAGCAGCCGGGGCCAGACTGAAGTTGGGATGAGCAGACTGCTCTCAGATCTGCTTGAAGCCCAACCCTGAGAGCTGAGATATGTGGAGTCTCACACCTGCTTCTTTTATAAAGGAACATCAGTATGAAGTGGAGACTCATAGGATTAGAATTAGCCTTTCTAGACAGAGTCAGCCAATGCAAGGACAGTCACAGGGGGCTGAGGATGGGGCTGGGTTGTCCTTGAGACAGAGACAGGACCAGGAAAAACATAAGGCTGTCTTGGAGAGACAAGTTGGAAGGCAAGGCTAGGCCTCTGACTCCACTGCTCATTCATCTCTCCTCAGCACCATTTCTTCCTTTTTGGAAAACTGGCTGGAACAGTACCATCCACTGTACATTCCCAAATTTGCAATCAAAGAGGCTTGCATGCAGGTCAACCCACCTGGAGCACACCTGGAGCACAACTGGAGACTGATTTGCAAGTTCTCATTGCTGAAGTGGAACATATAGAGCCCAACAAGGCAAAATCAGATGGTGAGCCACATGGAAGACTTTGATGGGTTTCAACTGGGCATTGGAATTCCCAGAAGAGCAGCCATGTCTTTTTTGTGCTTGACAGGTCACTGGAAAGTGACTAACCTGCTGAATTTCCCCCCTTTCCAGCTCCTGCTCCATGTCACCAACAACATGACCCTGCTCTGCAGCCAGAGCCAGCAGCAGAGAAGAAGCCTCCGCTGGAGACAGGGGAGCAGCAGAAGGCAGCTGCAGAGCCCTCCTGCCTCTCTTCTGAAACGGAGAAGATGGGTCCATGCAGAAGGTGCTCTTAGCCTTCTCTCCCAAGCTGTTAGCTCAACAACTGACGCAGATGGATGCGGTGAGCAGTTGAGCTCGGTGCGGGCAGGGTAGGGGCAGCCCCTCCTTCTGCACCTCTCATCTCAGTCTGACCTTTCCTTGACCAGATTACATGGAGCTACGACAGACCACAGTTCCATATCCCATGCACCTGTACCTATCCCTTAGCACCAAAGCCACCTCCTGTCCTCATGTGGATGAAGGCAATGGAGATGGGGCACTGATGGCAGCAGCTTCACAAAGTGACTGAGAAGTCCAACAAAGATCGGGCAAATGGAAGCAGGACAGAGATCAGGCCCACATGACAGAACAGGATGTAGGCAGGAGCATGCGTCACCTAGCCAGCTTCCCAGGAGACCTGGCCACAATTACCACTTGGCCGGCATTTGAAGTATACTAGATTCTACATCAGACACCCAGACAGATCCCCTAGTCATAGTTGTCACAGGAAACTTGCCATTTAAGTGGACATAGAAACAGAGAGCAGATGAGGTTGGGAAAAGAAAAAATAATCTCAGAATTAGCAGGACTGAGAAGTTTTCTATTGCAGGAAATTTGAGGATGGTCAAGGAGGAAATCTTAATGATTTTCAGTCTCCATAAGGACACTGGAGTAGACACGTGACAGATCTACTCTAATAGACCCAGTGCTGGATCCTGGGTCTTCCTAAGTTGGCCACCAGCCGTGGGGAGAGAACAAAACTCTGCCCAGATCTACAGCTTTCTGATCTCCAACTCAGACCACAGCCACCTGCCTGTCACCAGGTGAAATTGCAGACTCTAGCAGGGGTGGAGTATGCCCATGTGATATTTGTCCACAGGAGCTGTTCTAGAAGGTGGTGCCCTGTGACTGCCTGGGCTTTATCTGGACCCAGAAGAACAAAAAAAGGAAAGGAGCACCTGGCACCCACCGTTCAGGCCACCATTGCCCAATTTAACCACGTGGTCCACTGTGTCATTACCACATGCCTTGGAGATCCCAGCATGCAGGCCACAGACAGGGCCAAAACAGTGGAGCACTGGATCAAGGTGGCCAGGGTAAGCTGTGAGAGGGCACTGGCAATTTCCTCTGGAGATCTCGGATCTGCCCATCCTTCATCAGCTCTTAGGTTTGAAATATTTTTCTGAGATGTGCAATCCTTCAACCCTGCCTTTTATTGGCACATTGAGCTAGACTCACATGGCATGTGGCATGGAGGGTACAGTCATCTCTTCTGAGCTTCTTCTTTAACTAAAATTCCTTTCCATGACAGTTCTGTTACTTGGGGCCTAGTGAGTCCCATTCTCGAGCTCAGTCCCTTCTGTAGCTCCCTGGGCACCATCTCATCTAAGAGGATTAAGGCAGCTGAGGCAGTTGATACTGCAATGGGCTGATCTCTCTAGCTGTCCCACGTCCACAAAAATGTTTGCCTTGTTTCCCTTCCTAGGAGTGTGTGAGGCTCAGGAACTTTTCCTCACTGCACACCATCATCTCTGCTCTGCAGAGTGCGTCAGTTCATGGGCTGAGCAGGATGTGGGGAGAAGTGTCCAGGTGGGCCTGCCTATCTCCATAAGGACACTGGAGTAGACACGTGACAGATCTACTCTAATAGATCTGCCCTCTGCCCTCTGCAGTGGCCCTGGAAAGCCCCGGGGCACTGAGGATAGGAGTCACCTTGCAGGTGGGATGCCTAGACCCCTCTGATCTCTTATGCCAGGGTGTCCTTCTCAGGACTAAGGTTACTTAGTGTCAGGCACAATTGTTCATAAAAAGTTTTCTTCAAGTGGTCACTAAACAGCAATAGAACTCTTTGTCCAGTTGAAATCATAACTGTCAAAACAGACAAACTCTATGGTCAGCTGAAATGTGGAGGGACAGGATGATCAAATGAGAGCTCCCATCCCAGTCCTTGGGCTTTAATAGGTTTTACATGAACTTAGTTAGAAATGCTCATCCAGGAAGTTTGTGTCCTTTAGTTCTCAAATGAAAAGAATTTGAACTCACATACCTGCCGTTACTCTGCAGTTCCTCCTGATAGTTTGTCTCTCAACAGGAAAAGCTTCAAACTGTTCACGAAGCTGTGCACCAAAGACACTGCAGAGAGCAGGAATCTGGTTATCAAGGTACATAGAGATGGGGATCTGGGGTGAAAGTGTTTCAGAGAGAGAGAAAGGAGCAATTTTGGAAGAAGTGGGGTTAGATGTGGGTTTTTCATTTGTTTGTTCATTTCTTTGTCTTTTCTTCATTGATAATTTGAGAAATTCCAGTTGTATCTTTGGTAATCACAGAAAGGTAGTTCTGTTTGTCCTGGGTTAGGCTGGAGGCTTTGGGCACATTGAGCTCCGGTTTTGGGAGCCTGCAGGCCTCTGAGGAAGGCTCAATGAGCAGGAAGGTTGATGAGCTGGTGGAATTAGCAAGTGTCTGGCTGCCATACTGGGCACTCCTGCTGGAAAGCAGCTTCCCCTCTGCCGGTTGGTGGACGTGGCAAGGCCTCCTTGTTCAAACAGCTTACCCCCACACTTCTAGGGAATCAAGACATGTTCCTCTTCACTGTTCACTAAAACTCTACAGAAGGGGCAGCCTGCCTATAACAGAAAAGTCCCATTGGAAATGGGTGGACAAAGGGAGGATCAGCTCATGTCCCAGTGGGTGCAGCTGGGACTGATTTATGGGTGTGCTGCCATTCCTCTCTCTGGCCCTGTGCCCACACTGATGGGTCTTCAGATTCCTACTTCAGCGCCCAGTTGGCAGCAGCACTGTCTCCTGATGACTCTGAGAACTAACTTGAGGTCTAATGTATTCAATAGCAGATCCTTACTGAGCAGATCATAGATTCCCCTTCCCAGGGAATTCCTTGCCCTGTCCTTCAGAGATGACACCTGAGGAGACCACATTCTAAATGGCCAAGCAGAGGATTTGCCAAAAAAACTCCCTTGGGAGATTCCTAGGACCAGATGAATTTGGGCGTGGCCTCCTGTCTAGCTGTGGGTCTTGAGGTTCAGGGGGCTGGGCCAGGAAGGAGCTTCTCACACATGGTGTTTGACTTACTCCTCCACTGTGGATGGCATGGCAGGGTACCTGGACACACAACAGGAGCTCAGAAGACAGGACGGTGGTCAGGGCTGCTGCTGTGGTGTGGGTTGAAAGCAGCCAAGATTTTATTTGAGCTAACGGGAGGAGCTGGCTTCCCTTGTAGGGTCCTGGGAAAGACACGACCTGCTTGAACCTCAGATTCCTCATTTGGAGGGAGGAAAGTTGAAGGGTTAGTGCAGAGCACAGTGTGGCAATGAGTGAAAGTCTGGCCACTTGCTCCTGGATCTTCCTCAGAAAGGGGACATTAAGAGCAATGATAATTACACAAACAGGAGGAAGGTAGTTGAGTGTCCCAAGAGGGACAGGAGACAGGCACATCAAATTTCAGGGGGACTTATAGGCCTTGAGTGGGCCCTGGGAGTGGGTACTCGTCATTACCACCTCCCAATGGCACAGGGCATCGTCCCTTCCTTGGCACATTCCTCACTGACTTGGTGATGTGGACACTGTGATGGAGGACTATGTGGATGTGAGTGATCCTTGGGCCACCAAGTTTGGGAACGGGATCCTGGGGCTTGGAACAGAAGATCCCTGGTGTTAACCCTTAGGTCCCAGCATTTGACAAACCTACACTTGTAAGTTCCTCACACCTGGCCCTGTGTGCTGCTGGCACATAGTCCATCTTGCCCATGAGTGAAGGACCCTCTGCAATGACCCCGAGTCCCTCTTTTCCAAACCCTGAAGCTGCCGAGCTGCATAGGGCCTTGGCTGAGCTGGGCTCAGTCTCTCCCTTGTGGCGTGCAAGGGAGGGGAGAGAGGTTGGGTTCCCAAAGCCAGGAAGTGCCCATGTGGCTAGGACTCCTTTCCTCTCTTATGTCCTCAGTTTCCCAGTCTGGCATCAAAAGGCATTTGGGCTTAAGTGGCTCAGCCTCAGCTCCCATGTGCGTCCTCTGTGGGGTCCAAACCTGACCTCAGTCCTCATCCATTTCTATGCACCCCTGACTCCCACGGGCCCTGCCACAATTCTGTGTGACCACGGGTGGGGATGGCCTATTCATAGTCTTTCTCATGAACATTTGCTCTCTGTCTTACAGGAGCATCTTGTCAGAACTTAGAGAAAATACAGAAGGTAAGCCACTGTGTCCTGCAGTTCCTGGAGGGAGGCAGAATTTGGAAAGCCCCTGGACTGAACACTCCTTGGCCCACCCTCTGCATCTTGGCTTTATTAGGAGGGTTTTGTATACATGAAAAGCTGAAAACCATCCCAGTAGAGTGTGTGCCTAGGACACTGAACACATGTACATCCATGTGGACACGGAGCCGTTTCAACCCAACTCTAACAGCTTGGGACTTGTACAGGATGGAGAAGAGGAGGGGACAACTAAGCAGAAATCCTTGTCGACCAGTCCTTAACTCTTCCTTCTCTGAGCAAGGCACCCGCCTCATTCCCAGTGCAAGCCCTCTCAGCACGCTATCTGCCCCTCTTGCCCCAGGAAACAAGAGTCCTTCAGGAGATACAGCTGTGCCTGGTGGCAGCGAGTAAATATAATTTCCAGCATGAGGGAAATTTTGAGGTCTGGCTCCACTCGACAGAGTGGCTGGATGAGAATGAAAGGTGAGGACCAGGCAGGAGTTGTGGGAAAGCCCAGGGCTGGGGGGCTCTCCCGGGTTGACAGACGCACAGAGCCCATGGCCGTGGCTCTGCTGCTGTCCACAGACCCTGTTGCACAGTGACTGCTGCCTGTGGCACCAGGATTCGGGTTTCTGGACAGGCACTGCTGGGAAGACTCGAGGCAGGGCTCTCAAGAGACTCACAAATACCTCTCTGTCCTGCAGCTACGACCTGTCCTGCCTTCGGGAGCCCAGACCCAAGAAGGCCAGCAACACATCCAGGGCCAAGAACAGGTCTTCATAAATCTCAGTGGTGACCGGCTGCCTGTGCTGGCAATGGGCAGACAGCCTCAGCGCTCCATGAGGTCGGGGCCACGTGTGTGCTGGGCGTAGGGAGCTGGTCCAGCTCTACCCTGACCACCTTGGAGCAGAGTGAGTCATCTTGCTCCTCTGTTCCTCAAGGCCCCATTGTGGTAAATCTCACTTGCCTTTCCAATGCCTTTTTCTTTCTTACATATCATTATCCCCTGTCTTGGAACCAGCACCATGCATGGACCACCGCAGAGTGGAGACAGCCAGACTTCAGCCTCTCTCTGTGAGTCAGTGCCATTTGTGGACTGTGGAGGGAGAGAGAACCAGGCCTCACCAGGAGGTGATCCCTGCCTGGGAACTAGCACCACATGCGGGCCACCGCCAGAGTGGGGACAGCTGGACCCAAGCCTCTCTCTGTGAGTCATCACCATTTGTGGACTGCAGGGGGAGAGAACTAGGCCTTACCAGGAGGTGATCCCTGCCTGGGAACCAGTGCCATGCGAGGGCTGCTCCTGCAGTGGGGACAGACAGACCCAGGCCTCTCCCTGTGAGTCAGTGCCATTCACGGACTGCAGAGGGAGACAACCAGGCCTTACCAGGAAACCTGAAACCTTATCAATTTCATTTTTTTGTTGGGTTTGGTCTTACTCTCTTTGTTTTGTTTGATTATGTTAAATTGGATGGCATGGGCAGCTATTTAAAGACAGCAAGACATATTATGGTAGCCAGTTTGGATTTACTATTGGATTCTTTTGAAGTCCTTTATTACATTCATTGTTTCATTTTTATTGTTTCCATTCTATTCTGTTCTGTTTGATTTTTATCATGTCTGAAGATATCTGCAGCTATTTTGAAGGCAACAAAGGGCATTATAGTAACTATTGCTTATTTTGTAAGGTTTTGAGGCCCTGTATCATTTAGACCTGTTTATTTTGATTGGTTTTATTCTATATTATTTTCCTTGGTTTTATCCTCTTCAAAATAAAAAAAATAGGCAAAGAAAAAGAACACATATCATTATCTATAACTGATCCAAGATTCTGTAATTCCTTAGTGTTTTTATTCAAGTTAATATAGATATGATACACACTGTGTTTTATTTTTTGTGTGATTTTTTTCACTGTAGGTCATATCAGGAGGTCATGAATTTGTCTCATGTCCTGCTATTAAATTTGAGAGCCTATATATCTCCCATCCATCTTCACCACAGTCACGAAATATTTTTGCAATTTGAGGCCAATTTAAATCCTGCGATGAAGCCTGCTGTGTAGAGCTTCCTGCTCTGTTGTTCCAGATATTCTGTGTCGATTTCTCATGAGGAAGGTTGCATGTAGCAAACCCGGTGTCTGCCTCACTCTGTTTATGGTCTCTGAGGTGGGTTTGTGAACAACAATATAGGAATCCAAGCAGCCAAGTTGATAAATTTGAAATTTAATTAGCTGAGCTCAGGACCACTTGTATACAGACCCCCTCCCTCATTTCAAAGTCCAAACAAGTGGCCCCGAACTGGAAAGTTACAGAGCTTTTAAAAGAGAATCACAAAAAGACATCTGTTGGAAACAATTCAGCTAGAATCTTACATTAATTTTTGGTTGACACCTGTATCCTGCTTCTCTTGTTGAGCAGATTAATTTTTCTCCTGTGAGTATAGTTCATTCTGCTGTTTTTTTTTCATTCTGCTTTTCTCATGGGACTCACACCTTGAGTAATTTTCCATTTTCCTGGGTCAGATACAGGGCACTAGTTAAATTTAGGGCTCAAGATGGTGTCAGTTATGCCAAGATACAACGTTCCCCAGTGGTTTTAGTACATGAATCAAATCCTAGATTCCTGGTCATCTTTTCAAAAGTCATCTTTCTTATCTACATTTTGTAGATCCTTGTATTGGGAACATATAGCAGTTAATTTAATAGATTGGACTCATCTTTGGAGGTAATGCATTAAGCAGTTTATCATGCAGGGGCCAACAGTAATGGCCAGCAAGAGGAAAACCGGGGGTCCCACCAGAGCTGAGAGTAGGGTGGTCAGCCATGGGGTGGTGGAGAACAAATTTTATATTAACTCTGTTGATTTCTCTCATTTTTAAGTCATCTAGGTGCTTTCTGAGCTGATTAAGACTATTTTTAATAAGTAAAAGCAACAAGACTTACCAAAGGCCAGGCCTAGACCTCCCTGTTTTAAGAATAGGAGGTCTAGACCCCACCGGTTCTGAAGGACCACCTGAGCCAGGGAGTTTAGAGACTCCTCCAGGTGACGAACATTGTGTTCAAGTGTGCCCAGATCACGGTCTATTTCTTTGCTTAGTATCTGGTAATTTTGGTCTCCCTCTATGAGGGCTGTGGTTCCTAGTGCTGCGGAACTGGCTACTCCTAATCCCAAAGGGGCAGGAATTTGGACTGGGGCCCTCTTTTTCTCATGAGGTTGAGTAACCCCATATGTTTTTTCCCTCCTTCTCCAGAATACCAGGACACTTGGGGAAGAACATGAGTTAAGATACAGAGTTTAGGGTTAGGTCCAGTAAAGACAGTCAGATGAGTGCAAGGTGTGAGGCTATTTGTACAGGCAAACCAAGTTCCTGGCAGGGAGACTAAATGTTGGTTGAGGGAGTAAGAGACATTTGTACATACACAGTTGAATTTTTTTGTTGTTGTTTGGTATCGGGGATCGAACTCATGACCTTGCACTTGTCAGGCAGGCGCTTATGCCACTGAGCTAAATTCCTGGCCCCTATACAGTTAAATTACAATTGATTTGAAATGGGGAGTGCTTTAAGGGGAAATTTACAGACTGAATACAAAGTCCAGAGCTCTGAATGTTTCCCAAAGTGAGGGACTTAGGTCCTTGCCCCCACCAGCATGAAGAACCAGAATCAAGGTTTGAGGTGTTTACAATCTCAGTTCAATATTAGTTATACATAGTCCACTTAGCTGGAGTCTCTGGTCTTGAGGGCTTGAAGTGGGAGTGATGAATCCAGTGGCTCTTTCTGGCAACCTTGATGGCCACGGGAGTACTCAAAGTGACTGTATAGTGTCGTTCCAAGCGGGCACCTAAGCATATGGGTGTCTCCTTCTGATGTAAATTTGATTACCAGATTGAGCTGCCAGGGGACCCTCAGGTCTTTCAGGAATGGTCTGGTGGCTCCAGAACAAGCGGTAGGTCAAGTGCAGGAAGGACTGAAAGCCTGTAAAGGCTTAATAAGTTCCCCATTAGTGACAGCAGCCAACTTATCATCTTGGACATGGGGGATCAAAGAGCTGTCCATGGCCTCAAAAGAACTAATGTCCTGGAGGTAGGGGATATATCGCGCATGCAGAAGGGCAAAAGGAGGAAGACTTACCCAGTTTTTGCCAGTCTCAAGAGCCAGTTTTGAGTTTCCTTTATGGTTCTGTTCATTCTCTACTTGGCCTGAAGTTTGAGGCTGGTAGGCATAATGTAATGTCCAATTGATTTCTAAAGCTGCAGCTAAATTTTGAGTGATCTGAGCTATGAAAGCTGGGCCATTGTCGGGAGGTGGGCAAACCGAATCGAAGCACTATCTCATAAAGGAGATTCTTAGCCATGATGAGAGCTGATTCAGTCTGAGTGGTGAATCCTTCAGTCCACCCAGTGAATGTGTCTATGAGAATGAAGAGGTATTTATGTAACCCTCTTCTTGGGCCCATTTCAGTAAAGTCTATCTTGTAGTGGTCTCCAGGGCCAAGTCCTCCTTGTCTCTTTCGAACATCAGTGGTGGCCAGCTTAGGGTTCACTTGAAGACATTGTGGGCATTTTTGGCTGATCTTTTTAGTCAGGCAGATAACTTGGCCAGTTTTGTTCCCCTAAGTGAGTGACCCAATGGGTCTCCTGGATGAGCTGGGGCCCAACGATCTGTCAGCCTTCTGGAGAAAGTTTGGCTTCTAGGCTCTTGGCTGGTCTCAAGTCTGAATCTGAATAGGATGACTTAAGTGGCATGGGTGGCGGGAAAGCTGGCAGGAGTGTTCTAGACCTCACTGGTTTTAGTGCCACCTCAGGGAGGGCATTTTTATGCCCTATTGGGGTGTCTTTTTATTGGTGCCCTAAACAGTGTATAATGGCAACCTTTTAGGGCAACCAAATGGCTTGGGGGCATTCTTGATTTTTGTTCCTGCTGAGGATAATAGTCCTCTTTCCTGATAAATGGCCCCACAAACATGGACAGTAGCAAAAGTATATCAACTATTTATTTATTTATAGATTTATTTTGTCCCCATGTTAGGGCTTGAGTAAGGGCTATCAGTTCTGCCTGATGAGCTGAAGTTCCCGACCCTAAAGCTTGGGCCCATATTACTTCATTTTCAGTAGTCACCACCACTCCTGCTACTCAAGTACCTTGGTGGAGGTAACTGCTGCCGTCTGTGAAAAGGATGGCCTCAGGCTGGGCAAGCAGGACCTCAGTGAGGTCATCTTGCAGGCTTGAAACTGAGTCAATAATGTCCATACAATTATGTATCAGCATTGAGGGGTCATCATCAGGCAGGAGAGTCACTGGATTGAGGGCAGAGGTAGACAGGAACTCGATATGGTCAGCAACCAGTAAAAGGCCTTGGTACTGGACAATGCGAGCATTGGAAAGCCATCTATCAGTAGGGGACTGCGATAGTGTCTCCACAGCATGTGGGGCCACTATTTGGAGTCTCTGGCTAAAAGTCAACTTAGTGGCTTCCCTGGTGAGTATTGCGCTGGCTGCAATTGTCCGTAGGCAATCTGGTCACCCTGCAGCCGTGGGTCTAATTGCCGGGAAAGATAGGCAACAGGCTTCTTCCAGGGTCCTAGGTATTGGGTTAAGACCCCTTTTGCTATATCACCTGACTCTCGGCCACATGCAATTGGAAAGGTTTGGCTAAATCAGGGAGAGCAAGGGCTGGAGCATCCACGAGAGCCTGTTTTAAATCGTCTAAAGCTTGTTCCTCTAACCCAGTCCAGATTAATAAAGGTCCAGATGGATCTTTTTTTTATATATAATTTTATTTAAAGAGGAAAAAACAAAACAAAATAAAACAGAATAAAGGGTAGCAACCATACAGTATTCCAAGGAAAAAAGGAAAAGTACAACAATAAAACCTAAGAAATTATTACTTGACTAATTACATACTGACTTCTTGGAAATAGTTTAAATTACAAAGTTAAAGCATGTAAAGTAGACATTCAGATAGTGAGACTGTTAACAGTTCTGCTCCACAATCTGACAAAAACAACAATATGGTCATCCATCTTACCCACTCAAATATACATGCAATTATATCAATAGGGTAAAATTAAATACAACAAAACAGAGAAAAGTGAATCACAAGAAAGCAATGTAAGACATAAATTTCAAAGCTAGACAATTGGAGATATTCACTCTTTATCATATTGACTTTTGTTTTCTTCCAAATAGTTGTCCATATTGTCACATATAGGGAATTCACATGAAACAACCTAGTATGTAATTGATCTGAGCAGGACGAGGAGGGCATTACAGGTCTTCAAGACCAGACATTAGGGAAGCCGTGAATGGCTGTCATAATGTCTCGCATTCTCCTCAAAACAGCTGTCCATACCTTC
>PVJX010039618.1:0-15639 GCA_004027295.1 Dolichotis patagonum
GAAAAATTCTGTGTATGAAAAGAGCCATTTGAAAGGAATAGAGGTGTGGTCATTAGTTTGTTTTGAGATCTTCCCAGAAGTGTTTTGCAGGAAGTTATTTGCCAGAACAGTGCCTTGATAGATAAGCACAATTCTGATAGGCGGCGTTGTAGTTAAAGAGTATTTATTGAGTAAATAAATGAATGGGAATATTTAGACGTAAGCGTGAAGAGTATTGTGGGACTTCAGCATCTTCTTATTTTTTACTTTTTATTTTTTACTTTTACCTCCAATCTGTAGATGCACCACCGTGATGTCCCTCCTCACCATCAGCATCAAAACAATATGGCCGGCAGATCACGGCCTGGAGCCTCTAAAAATGAACATTTTTCTCGTTATAAATCAGTTGTCTCTGGTATTTGTTGCAGTCATGGAAAACTGATTAACACAAGAAACTGGGACCAACAAGTGGGGTCCTTCGGTGTACTTAGTTTATAACTGATGATGTGGGAAAGCCTTTGGAATTGGATTGCAGGAAGGATTTACAAAGGTTTGAAGGAATGGAATAGATAAAACCTAGAACACTGTGAATGAGGCAGTTGATTCTGGTAGAGGCTCAAAAGACAGGTCAGCAAATACAAATGAGAACAATAAAGGTTATGTTGGTGAGGTTTTGTATGAAAATGATGTTTCTGATGCAAATACACTAAAGGCTTTCTTTGTCATACTATAGCAATTAATTTGGATTCATTTTGTCAATACCCTGATTGCTTCAAGATATCAGCTTTGTGTAATAGATGACATTTCAAGGCAGCACAGCACTGTGGTGATGACATGAGAGTAATGAAATCATTTTAACTAAATTTACAGTAAGAATCAAGAGTAAGATGAGCATAGCAAAAGATCTGAAAATTTTATACTTTGACCAAGAAAGTAACGTGTTTGCAGGAGCTGCTATATAAAGTTTGGTTATTGGTGCCTACAAAAAGAACTCTAGTGCTTTTGCATAGCAATATTAGGAAAGATTCCTGAAGTTGGAATCATAGAAATTGGCCAGGCTACAATCACTGCAGGCTGAAAGGTATAGACAGAAATTTATTTCAAAGACTTTTTTTAACTAGCCTTGGGGTGCTCTACTTTGTTCAAAAAACCAAAAATGAAACAAAGACAAACCAATCAAAAAACTAGGGAATAATTTCCCTGTGTTTAGCCAGCAAGGTACTCAGAAATCTTTGTATGTGTGATTCAAGTGGGCACATACATAGCTTGTCCTGGTGATAGACCTTGGCATTGTCCATATGATGGTGGCTTTGCCAGAGTGTGGAATAAAAGAATTATGATGTTATGATGTCATGGAAATTTCCACTGAGATTTCTGAAGAAAACGTTGGGAGGCCAGAAAGTGCTTTGCAGGGTTGGTATCCACACAAATACTCAGTGACAGGGCAATGTATGGATCTGTGACAGTGAAACAGAACCGCCGTGGAGACCAACAGAAGGAAGAGATGTCAGCAGAGTGGAGTGACTGTCAAGGCAAGCTGTAGGTTATATACAAGACTTATAAGAGAGAGGTTGTGATTATGCAGCACAGCCGTAGAAGCAAAGCTGCCCAAGTTCTTGAGAGTCTACATGAAGCATATTGTGCCTAGATGTTGGAAATGAAGACAAAAAATTTGATGTTTTTCCTGCTAGATGTCAGACTAATTTTGGCCTGAACCCTTATTACTTTATTTCTTGCTTTAGGATGTATAATCTCTGCTTTTTCCATCTTTTTATCATGGAAGCATCTAACTTTATTTTTTATTTTTATAAGGGTTCATAACTTTGTTTTAGGTCTTGCAGAAGATTTTATACTATTAACAATTCTGGAACAGTTTGGACTTGAAATTCTTAAAAATGTGGTATGCTAACCAGCTTTCTCACTAGCTTGATGACTTTTTGAAGGGACAACAGCAGTAAGAATTGCTCCTATGAAAAATACTCCTTGACTTTTCTGTGTTTCAGCTTCATTATTTGTTGACATTGTCCTGCTCACTGTAAGTCTTCTGAATTTTTATGCGGCTTCCAGAATCATCTGAGCATTCTCAACATTGGAATGTAACCTCTAACTTTTACACCCTCATTTTCTAGCCTTGTAAGATTCAGTTTTTATTTTTTTCTATTAAACTCAATCTGATAAACTTTTTTGATAGAGGATATGATTCCTTAGGATATGATGTCTGAGGGCAGGGGATGTAGCTCAGAGGCACAGTACCCCTCTCAGGGGCACATTAACTGGCCTTCTAGGCCTTCTGAAATAGGGGTGAAAACCTTAACCCCACAACTCTTGCATTTTGCATGCACCTAAAAGCAACACGACATGTACAACACCAAGGTTTGCTGCCAGCTAGAGCAGTAGCCGGGCTTCCTTCTCTGTTGCTTGTATGGGTCTAGTGTTTGGATCACTGTTTGCACTCTGAATCCAATACTGAGGAACAAATTATCTATGCTACCACCATTCTGGAGCATGGTACTCTGTGACTTTCTCCTCAAAGCAAAGTCTTGCATTTTTGCAGTTTTGAGGCTGCAAAAAGTGGAGATTTGCTGCTGCTTGTGATGCCCTCAGGCCATCTTTTCTAGTCTCCTGTTCCTTCTCAGCAATGGAGATCTCCTCAGCTCTATCTTTGTAGTCCACAGATTTACCGGAGCTTCCCTTCTGGCCAGACTTACATTTTAAATCATCCTGATGGGCTCTTTGCTCTTGATTCTCAGTATAAATTTGAATGGAAGCCCACAACAATAACTATGCCACCACTTCAGCATTTGACTGCCTTGATATTTCTTCTGCTAGTTTTATTAGTCCACTGCCCTTAATCTCAGTCTCAGATGAAGTCTCTGGGTATGGGCAAAATGCAGACAAACTTTCTAACAAACTATAACACATTGTCTGAAGTCCAACACCCAGTGTAATCCTTCTTCAGCAAATACTTCCTGAACCCAGTCTTTATCTGCCAGATTTCTATCAGCCATTGATCTTCTGAGCTATGACCAGAATCTCCCATATAGAACAACTTAAGGTGTTTCAGCACCATCGTTTCAGGTGACGTCTTTCCAAATTCTTTCCATAAGCCATTCCCAAAAGTCCTTGAACCCCATAGTCAGGTATAGACAAAGCAATGACCCTACTTCTCAAGTACCAAATTCTGTCTTGGTTACTTTTCTCTCATTGCTGAGACAAAATACCTGACATTCAAAATTAAGGAAAGAAAGATTTATTTAGCTCACAGTTTGTGAAGATTTCAGTCCATAATCAGTTGGCTCCAAAGCAGAGTGGCATGAAAGATGGGCAACACTTCAAGGTGCCAAAAGACAGCAAAAGGAACAAGAACAAAAATGGGTGGGGGGCTTCTTCTTCTCCCTTACATTGTAAACAGAATACTTACCGTTGGATGGGTGTGGTACTCACACCATCTCTGTGTGCACCACTTCTTTCACAGGATCAGGATGTTTACAAAGAGAAGACCCTGGCCCTCTACTGAGTTGCATGATTAAACTTCTAAACTTCTCACATTGATACAATGTATCAGCTATTTCAATGGACACGTTTCTATCACTGTGCTAGGGTGTCTTTAGTTCTTCTAGGAAGATACCTAGAAGGGGAATAGCTGGGTCAAATGGAATTCCTAGTTTCAGGCTTTTGAGGAATCTTCACACTAATTTCCATAGTACTTTTGCTGGTTTACTTTCCCACCAACCCTGTAGAAGGGTTTCTTTTCCTGGAAGCCTCTCCTGCACTTTTAAAGCATAATGTTAAGTGAAATAAATCAGACATGCAAGTTTAAATATTACATTGTTTTATCTTTTATGAGAAAAACAAAATATAAATAAAGAACAAAACAAAAGATAGATAATAGAAAGTAGGGAGATACCTCTTTTTCAAAGGGGAAGATAGGAAGAGACTGGGGACCAAAGAAAGGAATTAAGAAAAAAGGAATGTGTTACTTGCACGTGCCAACTCTGCACAAGCAATGTAAATATTTTGCACTACAAATGTGTACAAAAACAAAAAGGAAGGAGATCAAGAGATGGGTGAAAGCCGGCAGAGGGAGTGTAGGGAAAGAAAATTTAAAAAAAGGAATTAAACCATGTTCAGGCTGCTGTCTGAGTGGGGAGAGCCACACCTAAGCTACTCTGGTGAGCTGGCTCCGGGGAGCGATCCATGCCTCCCCAGGAAGCGGTCCCAGCAGGGAAACCATATCATCTTCATTGTTTTGTTGAGTTGGGTTTTATTCTCTCTTGTTTTGTTTGATTATGTTAAATCTGATGGCAAGAGCAGCTATTTGAAAGATAATAAGACATATTATGATAGCTATTTTTAATTTAGCAGTGGCCTGTTTTGAAGTTTGTTATCGCATTCACTGTTTTGGCTTTGTTTCTATTCTATTCTGTTCTGTTCAATTTTTATAATTTCTGAAAGTATCTGCAGCTATTTTGAAGACATTATGGTAAAAGGCATTATGGTAACTACTGTTGGTTTCATAAGGTTTGGAAGTCTTATATCACTTATGCTGGTTTATCTTTTATTGGTTTTCCTCTGCTTTATTTTCCTTGGTTTTATCATTTTTCAAATAAAACTTTTAAAAAGGAATTAAAATGCATTATGTAACTGTATCAACTCCCTGCAAGGAATATAAACATCATGTACTACAAACATGTGATACTAAAAAACATTTTAAGAATCTTCACTAAATTTCTCATATAGTTTGTTAAAAATAACTTCAAAAATTTTCTTAGCAAATATTTCATAGAGGTTAAAATCTATTAATGCTTTCGAAAAGGATTCATGAAATCATTATGTGTTTATAGGTTGTAAACATTTAGAATAATGAAAATAAAATTAAATTAGGATAAGTTAAGGCTTACTTCAAAATAATTATAATGATAATGTATTTTGTCTCCAAGATATGTATTACTATTGTTTTTCTTTTTTTCTTTTTACATTTTAGGTATTGTGTTTGGTATTATCGATGTGAGCAATAATGATTTTCAACAAGACCATAGTGTGACAACTATTGAGCATTTAGCATTGACACTCACATATGATGTATCTTCTTGCCTGGTGGCATTATTTATAGCATACTATGGAGGGAGTGGAAACAGAGTAAAGTGGATTGCACTTTCCTCCTTTTTGGTCGGATTTGGATCATTTTTACTTGCTTTTCCATACTTCAGTGTTAAACATTTTGAATCAGAGGTAAAAACTGAAGGTAAGATTTTCAAATATGCTGTGGCACATCAAATGAATGTTTATTTAAACCATTGGCTCAAGAAATTTAAAACACTCTGTGATACCTGTCTACCATTTATATAACCAAGTTTATTAGCTACTGTACTTAGTGAATATATATGGCATGTTCATAAGGGCCAAGGGAGTAAAGGAAAGGATATTTTTGAATAATTACTCTGTAAATTTATTTCTTCTTTATGAGTTTTCATATACAGTTTGAATTTGAGAACTTTGGTATTTCTTTTTGTCTTCTAGTATGCTTGAATTAATCCCTGTATCTTGTCTCACTATTGTTTTTTTGTCTGTGAACCTATTGACCCAACTAAACACTTTCCTTTATCTATACTTGGACAATGGATGATCCCTACAATAAATTTATTGCTGTCAGCTTCAGTTGCTAATTTTTCTCTCAAAGTGATCTTTTGCCTAGATTTTTTTTTTTTTTTTTTTGGTAAATTCTTTGTTCCATAATACTCAAGGAGTTTAGACTTTCTTCACTTAACTCTTCTGTTCTGCATTGGGTGAAAAGTACATACCATAAAATAATGCTGCTTTAATTTTTAAACATAGTTTTTAACTCCACCTACATTGGCATGCTAGTGTTCTTTACTATTTTCTTCCTCTGGCTAACCATTCTGTGCTTCCTTGCCTTATTGGAGAATTTGTCCCATTAGTGACCTCCTTTCCCTCTTTCTGAAAATCCTTATTCTCCATCAGTTTTCCCTCATGGCGCTCAAATGTGCTCATATTTTTCCCATTCTTAAACAATAGCAGCAATACTTGACTTAACTAATGTCATCATTATTTTTTATTACTCTTGCAACTCTCACAAGCAAATTTTTTGAAGGAATCGTTCATAGTTACTGATTTTACCTCCTGTTTTTGTTCAGTTCACTGTAGCATGGCTTCCACTCTAAATAATGCAAAAAAGTTCTCTTCATGAAGTCACAAACCTTATTCTTGTCGCTAAATGTTGGTTTTCTTTATTCTTTTTCTTTTGAAGTTTTATGTCAGATTTTTGAGAAGATTATTCCTTTATACTTGAATTCTCTACTGTTTTGCTTGGCATTTATAGTAACTATATAATTTTAGTTGAAATCAAAGTTATTTTTAGTGTGAATAAGAATACCAAAAATTACCTTTATTGATGTAAAAATATTGTTTATTTTTTTCAGATGTCAATGAACAGGAAGTTTAGGACTATCATTTCTAGGAGGAAGGCTAAAAACAAGTTGAATTTTCTAGGATAAAGTGAAATAAGCAGGCTAGCATCACTTTTTATGATTACCAGGAACATAAAGGATCTCCTTGAGTTTATATTCACAGTATGATTTTAGTGGTTGTGCTTTTTTTTTTCTCCAGCTACAACCAGGTTCAAAGAAATAATTTGAGTAAGGTTGAGACTTTATTAGGAGGTTAAATTATGTGGGTAAAAAAAGCAAAATAATGCAAAAAGGTGATAAATTATAGAAGTAATGACATAGAGGACATTGAGATAGTGAAAAGAATTATCAAATGATAATTGGGCCCTTAAGTTTTAGGGATTATTTGAACTGGGTTACTAACTAGAGTGAGATGGACAGATATGGAAGATCAGAGTGTGGATGGGTAGAAATTCCAATTTGGGAAGCTGTGTCCATATAGTTTATATTTAAAGTGATCACGTAACAGAGATGGGTATAGAGAATGAGAAGAAAAAATTTCCCTGATGAATGTATTTATTTTGTCTCAGAAACATATACTAAGGGGGAACTCAAAGAACTAAGGGAGTAGGATGTTGAAACTATTACTAATATTACTACAAGTCATATGAACAACTATAGTTTTATCCACAATTCTAGAAGTCTCCTTTCACTTGTTTTAGAGTCAAATACCATTCCATGGAAACCAATCCAGATGAAAACTTCCATTGATGTACTATGTTGCAATCTTTACTTCACTAGATTTTCCACAATAATATTGGAAGAGCATTTTAAAATTTTAACCCCAAACCCACAATCAATGTGATCTAATTGTGATCTCCTAAAGCTATCCACCTAATAATAAATGCTACTGCACAAACATTTGTTTATTACTGTTCTATAGCGATGTGAATAAAAAAGTGGTATCCTGAAACCTGGTATCCTGGTATCCTGCAACCTAAAGAATTTTAAAATGTGATAGCTGGATGTTCATATAACCACTAACTTTAGCAGGAAGAAATTTTTATTGTGTGATGCTTCGCCCTTGTGATCCTATGTTCTAGAATTTAGCGGGTCTAAAATGGAAAATTATTCAATTCAGAGTGACACAAATTTACTGTAAAGAGTGCTAAAGAAATGAACATAGAATTAAATGCAAAAGGTAAGCTTTGATAACTGCGAAAATCCAGGACATTAGAAATATTGTTATTCTAGGGGCAAACGTTAGAGCAATTGAATACCAAATTTAGAGGAAAATGAGGCCAGGTGCAGTGGTGAGTGTATTCCTAGCTACTTGGGAAACAAAGGCAGGAGGATCTAGAATTTGAGGACAGGCTGGGCTACAGAGAAGATTCTGACTGAAAAAAATAAAGAAGAGCAAAATGAGTGTATATGTGACCATATTATATGTATAATAGTTTATAATAGTTTATAATGCATCTCTTCCAGTAATTTCATAAATATTATCATATAATGGTATTTTTCTGAGAATATGTTTAATTATTTGACAAAATTAAACATAAATGAAATGTATAAGAGAAAAAAGCATCATAGTGGCAATAGCTTGTAGAAGGAAGATATTTGATAAAGATTATTACATGTTGTACATTTAATTTTTAATGCCATTAACAAAAATAAAACTGTTATCTTTTCAAAAGATATTTGCAGCGCGACAAAGTCTGTCAGTTCCTTCCTGAGAAGCAAATCATCATTCAAAGCAAACTATGTAACTTTCTCCACTCTCGGACAGATAGTTCAGGGAATAGCAGGGATGCCTCTTTATATTCTTGGAATAACCTTTCTTGATGACAGCGTTCCCACACACTCATCTGGCATCTATTTAGGCAAGTTCTTCCCTTGTGAATGTGATTTACCTATTTTGAATTTTCATCTATTCTATAATTTGGTATGTATATTTTTAACAGATACAGTGTACTAACTACTGGCCCCGTGATAACATTCTAATGCCTAAATTGGGTATTTACCTGCAAAATCACAACGGAGACTGAGGGTATACTTCAGGTACAGATTGTGTAGAATGCTTACAAAGCATGCATGAAGCTCTGAGTTTGATCCTCAGCAACACTGAAACAAAGAAACAAACAAATACCAATCATGCCTATCCCCTAAATATGTTATTTGAAATTTGGAATTCTATAGAAGATATCTGACATGCAACTGAGAATATATAGAACAATAGGAAAAGTACTCCTTTAGGTATTGAAAATATCCTGTAAATAGACTTTTATGTACATATGGATATATGTATGTGTATATTAATATATCGTGTATATGTGCATATATATGTATGTATGTGTTATGTATATATATATGTATGTTTAGATTCACATATTCATCTCATGCTATACAGGCTGTAGTTCTTTTCTCTAGAGAAATATCTACAGTTGCTGACTTCAAGAGGCTGAGTAGTTGCATTTTTAAACTTTGGGTGTGCAGGTGATCACTGCTGCCTTATATCTATTAGGGGATAGGACATTGTTATATAGCTCCTTAGGTGCTAGATTCATTGTCATCCTAAAGTAACCATCACATTCAAATCTCTTTACATATATCATCTCAATCTTTTTGGAGCATGTAATAGTCTTAAGCTAATTGCAAACTTCTTGAAAGAGAGATATCGATATGCTATTTAATGAAATGTAGTGGAGTCTCTCTTATTCACAATGTCTTTTGCTACTGTACCTACAACAATTATTTCAGATATTTCCCTGCATAATTTATCTTTTTTTGCTATAGACTGATAGATTCTGGTCCCAGTACATCACCTATTTTTATACAGTTACCTAAGTATAATTTTGAAGAAAAATATAAATTGTTTCTATATATTTAGTACTAGAGGATTTAAAAGTAACCATTATTTTGCAATGAAATAGTCATTTTCCACCATATATAAGAAAATTCATGCCAATAAACTAACATAAAGGATATTCATGTTTCCATTTATTTTTGTAAAAATGTTTTCAGGAATTCATTAGAAGTATTAGAGAAAAATGACACAAAGTTTCTTTCTTTTGTTTTTAATTCTACTGGGTAGCAATTAAAACACGTAACTCCAAGACATAGAGAGAGGCCCACTGTATAATTACTGCCTACCACCTTGACAATTAAAGTTAAATATGCAAAGGTAATAGTGTAAAAGTATCATCTTGTTATGTAGTTCATTGCTAGGGAAGATATGGAATATTATACTTATATTCATGTTAAATATAAATACATTGCCATTGCCATAAATATACAGATTACATAGGGTATAATGAATTATATAATAAAATTATCTGATCTTGATTAGGTAAAATGTGTGATGATTAATTTGATATGTCAACATATCTGAGCTACAGTACCCTGTTCAACACTAGATGTTTCTCTACTGATACTGTTTAGCATTTATAGTTAGTAAACAGTATAAAATAGATAATGTTGTTTTGTTGGGTTTTATCCAGGTAACTTAAGGCTCTAACTGCAAAGACCCAGGTTTCCCCTCTAAGAAGCTATTCTCTCTCAACTCTTGCTTTGATTTCTTGCCTGCTGATGTACTCTATCAATCTGGGACTTGTTAGGCCCAATAATTGCATGAATCAACTCTTTAAAATGTCTCCCTGTCATCGTCCTTTCTTCCTCCTTTTCCTTCTCTCTACTATGAAAAACATCTGCTGTTTCTCTGGAGAATATAATACATCATGCTATGAAAAGCTCTCCAAAATAATCCCCTTAAGTTAAATAATTTTTATCATCTGTAACAATCCTGGCTTGAGAAGGTGCTTCATTCTTGGTATTTATTTTGTAGGTATTTCAGATGCTGCAGCAATACTAGGTTATGCTTTGGGTTTTGCAATAGGATCACCACAACTTGAGGAGTCTCAAAATCGTACTTCTCAAATATCAAAGTAAGCCACTTTCTTGCCTTTTTCTTTTAGTTTCCATGTATAAAGTATGTGTTGAGTTGATAATATAGTTTATAAATATACATATATATTTAACAATAAACATATTTTGAAAATTATGTGTAAATGTGATGGCTAGACATGACATATTATACTAAAACATACATTTATAGTTTTCTCACTCTAAATATAATTAAAATCATATTTGTTATCACAGTCTTACTATTAATTTATCACATGGTTCTATTGTTTTTGGTGAAAAACACTGTCTTCACAATTTTTAAGTGTACGGTACAATAGTTTTAACTGTTCATGTTGTTTATAACGTATGTAAAAGTTTTCATCATGCAAAATCGATGCTCAATATCCATGTACCAATTTAAAAACTCCCTCTCCTCTTTCTCTCTAGTAACCTGATAACCATTATCTTAATTTCTGTTTGGAAAACTTTGACTACTTTATATATATATATATATATATATATATATATATATATATATATACTTTGTATAACTGCTATCATATGATACTTATCATTCTATAACTAACTTGTTTAATTTTTTAAAAAATCTATTTTTATCTATGTGTAGTGTATGGCAGAATTGATGTATGTTGAACTATCTTTGCATTAAATAATTTTTATCATCTGTAACAATCTGAATAAATCTCAATTGGTCATGGTGCATAATCTTTTATAATATGTTGTTGAATTCAACTTACTAGTATACTTTTGATTATATTTGCATCAGTATACATCAGTGTTCTTAATCCATAGTTTTCTTGTGGCACCTTTGACTATTTTTTGTAAGGATAATATTATTAAGAATTTCAAAATGTTTTCTTCTGTTCAACTTTTGAAAAATTTTGAGAATTGTTATTAATTCTTATTTAAATGGTTAATAGACTCCTATAATGAAGCCATCTTGTCTTGGACTTTTGTGGGGGAAGTTTCTGATTACTGACTTACTGGCTTAGTAGTTGTAGATGTTTTCAGATATTTTATTTTTTCATGATTCAATAGGTTGCATGGTTTTAGAAAATTATCCAATTCTTCTATTCAATTTTTTTCACCATGTAACAACTGCTAACAGTCTTTTATAACTGATCTATGTTTATGAAATCAGTTTTAATGTTTTTATTTTCATTTCTGACTTTTATTATTTATTTTATCATTCTGTGGATGCACCTAGCTAATTGTTTGTCAATTTTGATCTTTCAAAAAAAACCCAACTTATTTTGATTTTATCTATTACTTTTCCTTTCTCTGTTCATTTACTTCTCTAATCTTTATTTCTTCTTTTTGTTACATGCATTTATTTTTGAGACAGGGTCTTCCTATGCAGATCTGGCTGGCTTTGAACTCATTTTGTAGCCCAGGCTGGCCTTGAACTCACAACAATCCTACCTCAGCCTTTTGAGTGCTGGGGTTACAGGCAGGTACCACCACATCTGGCCCACTACATGCATTTTAAAGTTGTATTTTAGTTGTATATTAGGGTAGTAACATCTTCCTTTTTCTTGTTTTGTTATTGAGATGTTGGAATTATCTAAGGTGCTATTACTTATCACTGCAAGAAAACATGAAAGTTCACATTCTATCTCCAAGGCACTGATATTATATTAAGATAAAATATATAGAAACTGTGATATAGAAGCCACATAACTCCTCTTACTTATTGTTGATTAGTCAACTAGTTTTGTGATTATTTCACTAGAAATAGCTCCCTTATCTCTCAGTCTTCAAATTATCTAGTATAAGTATATCATCATTTTTCTACCAGCATATTAATTATTACTGGAAGAAGTTTAAGAAGTAGCAATAAAATTTCATAACTAGGTTACATGTTGGTGTATGAAGATAATATTGTTTGTAGGGTAACTTGACATAGTCACTAAAATAATCACTGGTTGTAGAAAAGAATAAAGTTCACAATAGGTCAAGGCTTTGAGAAATTAAGTGGCTGTATCATTTAATGATTTGAGTGACAAAGAGAATTTTTAAAGACTTCTGGGTGATATAGTTTCTTTTAATAATATTGGAGAACATTCATAAAGAGTAAAGTGTATAATTACTTAAGACAACGGACACTATATTATAGCTCTAGTCAACAGCTGTTTTGAAATAGAGGGAATCTTTCTGGTGGGTAGAACTTCAGGCTGGTTTTCCATGTAGCCTCTACGGAGAGATAGCTTGATGTCTGTGTTTATACTGATTTACCTTTTTTTAGTCAGGTAGTTTGGACAAGAACGCAAAGGCAAACCTTTTTGATACCTATGTGAAGACGGTGTTGCTGTGAGGAGAGACCCTCACATCAGTCGGACAAATTAATTCGCTGTAGTGCTGGTCAGCTTCTCCTTCTCCCTCTCCACACCTTCCTGCTCCTTCTTCCCACTGCAGCTCTTCCTCAGACCCTGAGAGTTGAATGTGGAGTGATTACATAGATATGGCAACATGGACTTCTCACTAGGAACTTCATGCCAAAGGCAACCTCTCATCAAGAATATTCACCAAGAGTTTAGTATTACTATGCCAAGGGTCCAGCTGTTAACAATGGAGGGAGTTCATGCTTATGTTCCTAAAACAGTGCATTCTTTGAGACAACAGACAGATAGGATGATAAACTTTGACCTTATACCTAGGCAGCGAGCAAGCAACCATCAAAACTAGTTTTTAAATTTAATTTACTCTATTTGTCTGCTATCAGCTTATATGATGAACCCTGGTAATTAATAGTAACTATCTTGGACTGGATTTCTTCAGAATCAGAACTTGTGATGAAGACGAGAATACATGCTTCATTTAAGAGATCATAACAATCAGTTTAGGAGATATTGCAAGTGAGCAAGGCAAGGGAAGGAAAATGATAAATAAATGGTTTATTATATTGGGGCAGTTACATCCCACTGCTCCTGCAACACACTGGAGGACAGTGTAGGACATAACTCAGTTATCCCCACAGCCTTTGAAAAGGGTGGACAACTCTCAGGGTAACTCTCACTTGCCCTTGAGCCCTAGATCAATCAGACAGTTTTTTGCCAATCAAATCTAACCATTTGGTCTATATGGAAATAACATATCTACTACCACAGTGTTTTACTTCAGAGTAGAACTGAATTGTTGTAGTCCCAGGATTCCATAGTAACTGTTGTCACTTAGTGTATCCCAAGGATGTTTCGTGAGGAAACAGAGCAAGAAGGCAGATCTGCACAGATGCTCCAACAGTCTTCTCTCAGACACATCAATATGAACAGATACACATGAACCATGCTTCCTTCCCAAGAGCTAAGCATGCCAGATGACAGATCATGGTACCTGGTTTGGGTATAACAACAAGAAAAGATGGATTAAAAAGACAGGAACAAATGAGTTGTTCACATGAGCATTTCCCCCCCAACTCCAAGAAATGCAGTACAGAAAGAGACATGTCCCCTTGGTAGTGATATTAAGGGACAAAGGAAAATAAAAGGGATTAAACCAGGGCTAAGACTTGAAATCTAGCACAGTGCCAGACCCACTACTGTGAATTATACAGTGCTAGGCAGAAATGTATGACCCCTGACCCAGCCACAGACTGGGCCTTGGAACTATTTTAGCCAAGTGGCCAAGAGATTGACTCTACCATCCTCTTAATTCCAGGCAGCACAGAATGGAAGGAAAATGCCAACCACAAGGTTTCCAACAAGGCAGGAAACCTTGCATAGGACCTAGCCTTGGAGCTCGGTGCTGGACCCATCACAGTGAAATCCACCATTGAGGCAGAAACCAAAAGCCTCCCTAGCCAAGCCAGACCTGGTAGCTGGAATCTTTAGCACTGTCAAACATCAGGCAATGCCCTGGAAGACCTCATGTTGTAGCACATAGGGAGCTGCTCTTTAAGATGAATGGGGGGAGCTCCCCTCCCCAAGACTGTCCAGGTCTCTGCTGTGAGACTTACACAGGACACAGCTTAGTGTTAGCCTTGGTGGCCAAGGGACTGGCTGCAACAGTGCCAGCTCAGCTTAGACTATACTGTGGAACAAATCCCTGTTTTCAGAAATGAAACAGGACTTTGGCTTGGACAATATGAGAATAGTGAACCCTAACACTGTCAGGAGCCTAACAAACCTTGTTCTCAAGCCATCTCAAGCCAGATTGAGCGTCTGGTGTGGAGATCTAGAAGTCTAGATTCCTGGAGATCTATTTCAATCAGTATTGTCTTTGACTTACTGTGGTGATAATGGGTCTCCCTTCAGCAGCTTTAGGCAGACCCTAAGTCTGTGGGCCTTGCTCCTGCCCCTCTCCCTCACTAGCTGTGGCTGACCATGTGCTTAGAGTGTAATCCAGCATGGAGACATTGGATCTCCACCAAAGTTATCACCTGTTTCCTCCCAAAATCCTCAGCAACTCAACACAGAGTAACTGTGTGCTTGGGGAAAAGGCAGAAGGACGGATACTAATTCAGGACATAAAATCTTGGGACTAATCATTTTGGTGATTTTGCCTGGGAACACGTAGAATCTCAAAATACCCTGAAGTTGGTAATTAGATAGGTATCCAGGCCTACATCAGCTCCATGAAGAGGTTTTCGGTGTGGGATACCCTTTCAAGATATTCTGCAGATTTGTGCTGAATAATACACAACTGCAGATTTGGAACAATCTGGGGTTTTCCAACAATGGACTCTTGGTTTAGGGTGCCATCTTGATTATAAAATAGTAGAAGTGACTACAGGATCCTGGAAAATAATTACTGATTAGAATTTCTGGAAAGATGTGCACAAACAGCTATATTATGAAGACTGGAGTAAATATCTAAACCTTCAGTGCATAGATGATATCACACAGAAACAAGCATCAAGAACTTTGAGGGAAATGTGACCTCAACTACAGGTTAAAATAAGGCGTCAGAATCTGGCTCTAGAGTAACCAATATGAATGAACTGTCAAATAGAGAATTTCAAACAGTTGTTTTAAGGAAATATAATGAACTTTTAGAAATCATGAAGAAACAATTCAATATGCTAGGAGAAAAATTTAAAAGAGATACTAAAAACAAAGTCTAAAAAAGCAGAGAGATAGTATTAAACAAAAATGCTTTAGCTAAAAAACATGCTAAGTAAAATTACAAACAGAACACATCAATAGAAAATTATATGAAGCAGAAGAAAAAAATCAATGCTTATGAGAGCTTGGGGCAGAACTAAAAGACCAAATACTAGGGTTATTGAGGTTCAAGACAGACTTGAGAATTTCAATGATGCCGAAAACTTAATCAGTGATATCACATAAAACTATCCATACCTGGAGATGTATCTAAATATTCAGTTGCAGAA
>PVJX010039619.1:0-15649 GCA_004027295.1 Dolichotis patagonum
TTTCAGGTTTATGAATTTAAACGTATTTCTGTATATGCAGAGTCCACCAAAAAATGCACACCCCTATTTCTTTGGCAATGTACCTGTTAGTGGAATTGCTGGATCACATATTAAACCATTTTGTTGTTTTGTGAGGAAGTTGCAAAACATTTTCCATAATGGATCCACTAGTTTGCATTTCCACCAACACTATATCTGTGTTTCCCTTTCTTCACATTCTTGCCCGCATTTATTATATTTTATCCTTTTGAAAAGAGCCAGTTTACATCAAGTGAGATGATGTTTCCTTTGCATTTCCTCTGTGGTTAATAGTGTTTTTTCCTTTTCATATATTATCTGGTAATTTCTATATCCTCTTTTGAGAAATTACTTTTCAGGTTATTCATTCATTATATATTGGATTATTTGTGGGCATTTTTTATGCTGTTGTTTGAGTTCCTTATATGGTGTATTCTGGAAATTAACCCCTAGGGATTTGCAAGCACTTTCTCCTATCCTATGGATTGTCTCTTTACCCTACTGCTTTGTTTTCTGTGTAGAATGTCTTTGGTTTGGTGTAATACCTAGTGTGTCTCTGTTTGCAAAAACCCTTCTCAAATCGTCCTTCTAATCTAATGTCTTGGATAGTATTGCCTGGTAGTACTCTGGGCTTTTCATTTTCTAATCCCTCTCCCTCATCCTTGAGTCAATAAGTTACTAATATATGTTAACAAAGTATTAAAATTAATTATGCTCTAAAATCATCCTTAAGAGATGGTTCTGGGAGTGAAAAATGATATTTAGCTTTATACCATTTCCATTCCAACCCTTTTCTTGTTGTTCTTTAACTTTGGACTATCAAAGCCTGTAATTCTTTGCCAGAAGATTGCCCCAGGACTACTGGAGCCTGTTTGCCCAAAGATATACACAACTGAAAGTGTTGCAGAGTTTCTATCTTCTCGTAGAAGCTTTTAGCCAATGATCAAGCTGGTGCTTGAATATTCCTTTAAGCTTAGTTAATAAGAATAACTCAGGACTCTCTTAGACTGCAGAGTTTCTTATAAGGTAAGGCCAGAGCTGCCCCATGCAGAATTTTGTCTGAGGTGACACTCTTGCTTGGTAGCCAATCTTAAGTTCCTGCTTCCACCACTTCCTTACAAATTTTGCTAGGAGCATGCCTTAAAATTCACTGCACAAAAATAAATGCTTGTCTTGGTCTCCTGAGCAGTCTCACAGAAGTCTCCTCCACAAAAACAGCCCCGATATACACAATCATTTTACAGTTTATCCTGACTAGAAATAATGAGGGTTGTAAATAAGATTGCTTCAGTTTTCAAATACCAAACGAAAGACAATACTTCCTTGGTATTATGAACGTGTCCTAGTGTCTGTTTGCTTTGGACCTCAATTGTAAACCCACTATGGATGTTTAAAAGGGCCTGTTGAAGGAGAGAAGTTTGGAATTTATCATTTATATTTGCGATAACTGAGAGTAGACATGCTTTCCCATGTAAGCATATTGTTATAATCATTCTGATGGAGTTGGCTGTAGTCTGTGCCCCTGGCTGGAAGAGTCTGAACTCTCTTGGGATATTAGAGTCTGGAATTTGATTAGTGTTGGCTTCAGTTTAGTCCCTTATCAGCTATTTCTGCAACACATCAATTCTATGTCATTCAGCAGTGCCTTTGCTGGGAAATTATTCTGACTATCTGGTCTATTTTAAATTTATCAAATAATTGTATGCAGTTGAGGCTTAGTGTATTTGCCACTGAAATGCTCCATATTTTCTTCTTGACAGGCTTCATCTCACTTTCTGTTAAGTTGTGATAAGCTTCCAGCACATAGCTAGGAGGCTATAGATTACTGTAGCTTCAATTCTGAGGGTTCTATCCAAACACCTACAGTAAAGGATAAACGTTTATGGAGCATCTTTTAAACTCTGTCATTCTCAAAGGCTGTGGGAATATTGCTACGTTTGTTTCTATCACTTTTATAGCATTGTTTCCTGAAATCAAGTGTTTCTGCTGTATTTCTTTTTACAGTTCTTATTTTCTTTCATAAAACAGCTGGCTAACAAGGATTTATACAACACAGGAGAGTCATAATTCCAGGAATATCACTTTATTGATTTCTTGTGATGCATCATGCATCACTGTATTTGTTAGCTAACAATTGCCATTTTATAGCATTCGTTGTAGATTCAGTTACTAAGATCTCTTTTTATTTGTCTGTTTTCTCAGATAACTGGAGTTTCATTTCAATGTTGGAAGCTATTTCTACTTCCAATAACTATTCTACTCATCTTTAGAGAGTGGTATTTTGAACCAGAAGAATGAACATTATGAGTCAATATTTTGAGTTTTATGTAAATATAAAATATACTAAAAATATAATATAGTTGTTTATAAAGATTTTTGGTTTATTACAGTTTATAATAATATTAGTATTTTCATTTGCAAAAATAATCACCAGCAAAAACTGATTTTCAAAAAATATTTTGAAACTTATTAAGAATAAATTTTGTATTTTCTAATAAAGTACAACTATTGAGCAAATATAATAATTGCTTAGTTGAGCTTTATAATAGCATAATCCAGAGAGATATAAAATTCTGTTTCTGATATAATTCCCTTGGAAAAATGGAGAAAGATGAGTTGCATTTTAGGCTATTTGGGCTGCTATAAGAAGGCACGATAAACTTAGGAAAAAAAGAAATTTCTCTCTCATAATACTGGGAACAAAACCTAAGGGTGAGGCAGTTACAGATTCTGTGGGTGACGAGGACTCATGCTTCCCAGCTGACACCTTGTTTCTGTGTTTTGACACTGTGGAAGGTGTGAGACTACTCTCTGAGTTTGTTACACAGAGACACTAATTCCACACAGACTCGCTTCACCTTTATAGTCTAATAATTTCTCCACATGCCCCACTTAATAATTCTAACCCATTAAGCATGAGATTTCAACATATAAATTTTTCACAGTCAGGTCACAACAGTAGCTTAAGGTTGAAGTTGGGGCACATTAGGCACTTGAACTCTGATCACAGAATTATGCACATATAGAGTCATGAGTAAATATCTCATTAAAATTACATCCGGAAGCTCAATCATACTACTTTAGTTCTAGCAAAGGGCAATATGATGATCTATATTTTTAATATGGTTTTGTGGATTTGCTACAATATTTATATATGTTTTGTGCATGTAAATAATTTAGAAATAGTGTGTTAGCATTAATTAAAGATTAACACGTTATTCTGAAGCACCTAATGGCTTGACTTATATTCCCCTGTAGTTTTCTTTTACAGTGCTCTTTGACATGGTTAATATTATTCACTAAAAATTTGTATTTATCTATGATTAATGCAGGAGGCAACATGCTGGGTCCCTTACAACCCAGAAGATTTGCCTGTGTACTTACTCTGACTGCAACGTAAGTAACTACCTTTCTTTTTGCTTATGGCTCGTGGTTGACATACTTTGCAAGATGCTGAAGAGGACACATGTCACACATGGACACAAACACTGTCTTAGAAGCCAAGATGATTGGTAAAACTAAGGGAGGTATAATGGTTGATTCATTGTGTCAACTTGACAAGTTTAGAAACCTAATTAAGTAGCTCAGCAGTTCTACAACCTAGTAGTAGAGGACATGCCTTTACCACTCTAGGATGTTGTTCATTGTGTCAACTTGAAAGGTTTAGAAGTCTAAGTACTCAGCAGGGACCAGAGTCCTCACTTGTAAATATCCTGAGCCTGTGCAAGAGGAGAGTAAAGGCATGGTGTGAGTGCGGTACCCACCCGAGGGTAGGTAGCCTGCTTATAATATGAGAGGAAAAGAGGCTTGTTCTCTCCCTTTTGGATCTTTGTTGCTTTTGCTGTCTTCTGCTACCTTGAGCTGTTGCCCCTCACCCTACCACCCTGCCTTGGAGACAGCTGATTATGGACTGAAACCTCCATAAAATGTGAGCTAAATAAACCTTTCTTTCCTTCAATTTGGGTATTAGATATTTTGTTGCAACAATGAAAGAAAAGTGACCAAGGCAGGAGTCTTGGCCTAGTGAATCACTGTCACTAGATATCCTAGCACACAACGAACAGGAAAAAAGAAACGCCAAACATTATACCTATGGACATAGGCTTTAAACTGGAAGCAAGGTCCTGTATTCATTTTTCCACCAGCCACATACAGCACTTTGGATAGTGAGTACCTTGTTTTTTGCTTTATTGTCTCGTGAGATGGGTCCTGCTAAGCTACCCTTACTTCCCAAATCGGCGTGTCTAACACCACTAGGCATTTCTGCATGTCTAACACCACTAGAATTCTGACAAATAGAATCTAGTCCACGTTTTTCTAATAATTTACCACAGGAATTGTGTGCTGGAAGGCAGTCATGAACAGAGTGAGGGTGTTGAGTTTAGATATGTTTCGTCCTCTAAAGTTACATCCTCGTCTTGTGGGCAGAGATATTTGGGTGAAACTTTTAAGAGAAAGAGTCTACTCTTTATGAGGCAAGTCCAGCCTCATGGAAGATTAATGTTGATCTTAAGAGCTGAGATGTCTTCCAAGGAGTTAGTTATCACAGGAGCAGATTACCATGAAGGAAGGCCACCTCACGTGATCTGCTCTGCATGTAGCTGCTTCCTTTCCCACCATGTTGTGATAAAGCCAAGCTGGGCTGCAGAAGACACGGGGGCCACACTGTTTGCATCTTAAAGCCACCAGAATTTTGAGGCAGATAAATTATTTACAAAATACCCAGCTTCAGTTATTTTGTTATAGAAATACATAATGGATTAATACCAGTATAGTATCACAAAAAAATAACAAGGCTTATCTGGAGTAGGGAAAATGAGGTAGGGTCTCCTAAGAAACTTTTTCTGAACTAGCACTCAAATATTAAGGATGACTTAGGAGGCTTAATTAGTAAATAGGGGACTCAAAGGAATATTTCTTTGCTTTTAACTTTCTAGAATCAAAATACTCATGAAAAATAAGACAGTGAGACTTACTACCTTAGGTTGACTTCCCCAAGAAAGACATTGTGACCTGGGGATTTCCTGCAGAGACTTTAATGGGAAGAACTCTGGAGCAGAGCCACAAATGGTAAGAGAAGCAAGGCTAGGCAGGGGTAAGTGTTGAACTTTGATCATATTTCTATAGACACCTTAGAAGATCTGTGGAAACCTGGAACCGGACAATCCCCCAGAGTTGTCCTTAAGGCAGTTCAGCTATGCCTCTGTATCTCCATGTTTACCTGTTATTTATTAAATGTGAGGCCTCTCTGAGGAGAAGATCTAAATACTGGTGAGATACTTTCATTCCTGAGGACAAGGACCAGAAACAACATGAGAAATAAACTCCAGACTTTTGAAAGGAATCTGAGCAACACACACAGTAAATACCACACTCTTGGTAGAGTTCAGGTACTGTTTAATGGTCTACTTTGACAGCAAATATAAATATTATTGTTTTGTTCTGACTGGAGAAAAGCATATACATTAGCAAAATCAGTGGTAACTTTTTTTTAAGCGCCAGAAATTTAAGTATGTTCAAATGAAGTTATGTTAATTTTCCTGAGACATAGTGTCATAGATACTGTTTAAACATTTTCTTGAAAACTATCAATTAGGAGAAAAGATGTCATGTTTTATTTATCCAGGCTAAGAGTTTTTTCAGTTAATGACTATTGGATAGAGAATTTTAGACTCTCTGATTAAGCAGATTTGAAATAGAAAGATGGTCTAGATGATTTATTTGGAACAAAGCATAACAGATGATTAAATCTTACCATGCCCCAGCCAGACCCACTGAGAAATTCCAAATTTTAAATGTTTCTTTTAAAATTTGACTACCAGGTTTAATATACTAAGGTCACAGATCACAAATTATGGATAGGTCTATAATGGATTTATTAATAATGTGACATTATCGAAAGTTAATATCTCTAAATGTCATGTGCCACCATTTAATTTTTTATATAAGCGGTAACAGATTACATTACAGATTTAATGACATTATGGTTGCAGTAATTAAACTTACTGAAGCTTGACTCTGTATAATGTATCAAGTACATGAATAAACATAGTATTGTCTTTGTCATGTAAAAGATGTATACATAACCATTAATTTTGAGAGTTGATACTAGAAATTGATCATTTAAAAATACATTTAGAAAAATAAAAATAAAAGGAGGTTAACTGTTTCAGTTAAAGTAGAAAAGAATATTAATTATTTAATAAAATTCATTTAATTGCAGATTCTTTCCTGCTACTCTATTGAAATGCATGTAAGTTTTGCATAGTTCAACTTGTTTTATGCATAATTATTACCATGATATCAAAAAGTAGCAACAGCACAAAAATCATGCAGAAGAATTTCTTTCATAGACTTTGAGGTAAAGATATTAAAAAATTCTATATATTAAATGCAGCAACTACAAAATAACTCAAAAGCCACGGTTAAAGCCTGGTCAAGGTATACAAGACTGGTTCTAGAAACAAAAGCAATCAATGTCATCTACCATAAGACAGAATAAAGAAAAGAATTATATAATCAAACAAATTGATGTAGAAGAAACATTCATCAAAATGCTTGCCCATTAATCCAAGGGAATAAAACTATAAGTTAGCAATATGAAACAAATTTCTATGCTAGGTGAAAATACTGAAAAATCTATGTTATGGTGATACTTTGAAAGCATTTTTAATTTAAACAAATCAATGAAAATGAGGATATCTAGTTTAAACAACTTCATGCAACAGGATTGGAAATTACTGTAATGAGGCTTCAACAAAAAAAAAATGTAATTTCAGAAAAATGAAAGGAAACTGTCCCTACTTGAAGACAACATGAGCATTTACATATTAAACCCAAAGTTATCTTCCAAAGTACCCAATAAAACACCAGTGAGCCATGCTTTCACTAGATGCAATATCTAATAACACTATTTCTAATAGTGTTATCTAATAACACTATTTTCTAACTGTAAAAGTAATTGTGCAGAATATAAAATAGAACAAAAAATAGCAGTTACAATGATTCAAAGGATAATGTGGGATCTTCTGATTAATATGTTCTCTGTCTTGAATGTTTAAATATGAATATCTTCATTGTGATTTTTAATAAATTCAAATTACTTTATAATTGGGATAAATGAAATAAAAATCCTTAGACTTTCTTACAAGTATGTAATTGTTCAATCACCTCAACTGAAATTTCTGGTACAAAAATATATAACTTGGACCAGGTCTTTAGCTCAGCAGCATAGCAGCTGCCTGGCAATTGTGATGTCATGAGTTTGATACATGGTACAAAAAAATATACATAAGTGATCCATATTCTGGGACACAATATTTACTGTGTCTATCTGGTAAAGGATTCTTCCCTCATAAGGAGCAATGATTATCTAGCTATAGAATGCTAAATGAAATTGTGAAATATGGTCAAACCATTGAAAATATACTTTATGAATGGAAATTTATAAGTGATCTATTAGGTAATAAGATGTTCAACATCATTAGAAATCAGAATGAAATAAATCAAAGCACAAAAGATTATGTTTCATATTCACTAGAACTGATAAATAATTTAAAAAGCTATGATACAGTGTGCTGATGAAGAAATACAATGCTTCTCTAATAAAGACTGAAAGGTAAGATTGTACAATCGTTTTGAAAAATTGTTAAGAGGGTGCTTAATGAAATTAAAAACATAACTACACTCTGATCCTGATTAAACATTATAGAGAAATGAAAAGTTATGTGCACAAAGGCCTTGTTCAATAAAGTTCATAGGGGCTTTATTCCAAATAACCAAATATTGGAAATTACTAACAGGACAGTGCATATGTTAATTGAGATACATTTTTACAGTAAATTACTACACAGCAATAAAAATGAAAGATGGACTAATTCATCAATGTCATGATGACTTTTATGAAAAATATGTTTTTTTCTAGTCACAGGAAGATTATAGATTGCAGATTAGTAGTCTACAAAATTATATGTTTGATGAAATTGAGCTGTGCTGGTAACAAAAGTCAGACTATTGGTTGCCTGAGAGGCTGAGAGAGCATGAATAAGGGAAGGATTAAGGAAGATTTCTTGGGTGTTGGAAACAGTGTATCTTAGGTGGTGTACTGAGTTCCTGGTAAATAGTTTATAAAATTTTCATAAAATGATACATTTAGTACTTCACTGAACATTTAATCAACTGAAAATATAAAATTATCTGCCTAGGAACTTGATTAAATAAAAATTTCAAAAATATGATTAAATAAAGGTATTTGCCTCAGCAACACAGAAGTCTGTTATATCTATGCCTGGTCATGATATTAGCTAAAAATATTTCAGTATCAAAGTTCTTTCTTTAAATGATAATCACCATTGTCACTCTTAAGCCAATCCCCTCTATCAGTCAGCTTTCCTATTTCCCATTTCCCATTACAGCTTTCCATTTGTCCGTGACAATGCAGCCAACACCCAACAGTAAAGGAGGAGATACCAGTATAATTGGTTCCCAGTCTCAGTGGTTGTAACCCACGATTAGCTGTTTTTAAGGCAGGTACGTTATGATGGAAGGGCATGCGATAACAATGCTGCTTAGCTTATGTAGCCAATAAGGAGGGCAAAAGGACAATGCCAGACAGGAAGCAGAAAGAAACCAGACAAGAACCAAGACCATACCTCCATGACTCACCCAGATCCACCAAAAAGTGTGCTCCATCAATGGATCCTAAAGTCAGTCAAGTTGACACTACACTAACTACCACTTCTCCCAATTTCTTTGTTTCTTTTACATCTTTCCTAAACTTATTTTCATAGATATGTTATGTTCTATGTGTCTAGATTTTTCTCCAAACCCTCATGAAGTCATAGGTGGGGTTTGGAGGTGGCTCAATCTAGGGTGTGTGAACAAGTAGTGATGTTGTGATACTGGGATTAAAGATGTGGTTCATTAGTGTACTAATTATTTTATCAAAATTTCAGGTGTGTGTTATGGGAAATCCCACCTTGAGTATAGGTACCATGGATGGCACAAAATGAAACCTGAGCTTTCTGGTTTGCTGCCTCATGCCTGCTTTGCCATGAAGTTTCTCCTCAGCAGTGCCCTTCTGGCACCCTGCCCTGCCTTGGAGCCAGCAGACTGTGAACTGAGACCTTCACAAACTGTGAGCCAAAATAAAATTTTTCTCCTTCAACTTGTAGGTTTTGGATATACTGTTTCAACAATAAGAAAAGTAAATAAGACAGATACAGTGAATCACACAATAAGGATCACACTGCCTACTAAAATTGCTGCTTCTTTGCCAAGGCTACTATAGTGAATTCTCCAGTATTATTTCTCATCAATGACATACCTCTAGGGATTTTTCTGGTCTCATGGCAAGTTATAAATAACTTAGTAGAGTAAAATATTTTTCTTTGCTGATGTTATACAAGGTAACATATTTTACTAAGGTTGTTTTCCATGAACCTAACTCCATCTTGGGAATCATTTTCATTTATTACAATTGTCTAGTTTAGTCAGGTGTCCATTTTATGTCTTTCAACTAACTTCCAAACTCTTTAACTTTTTTGATCAAAGAAGTTTTAAATAAGATTCAGTTGAATGTTCTGCAAATATAAAATTTATATGGATATATGATATTTTCTTAAGAGTCTAAAATGAAAATGACTTAAAAGCCCTAAAATCACATAAAGAAGTAATGTCACATTAAATTAAAATAAGCAGTTACTTAGCATGCTGTTAATTTCATTTTCTCTTATGCATTACAATATTCTGTGTAAACTGAAGATTAAAAATTTTAGTTAACATTCCAGACTGCTTGCTTTTTTCTCTTAGGTGTAGTTTTGTTCATGATTATTTTTAAACATACAAACCAACTATCCTTTAGGTATTCATTTTAAATTTCTTAAAATTTTAATTGATACATGATAATTATAAGTATATATATATAATCCATTTATTTTATGTGTAACAATCAAATTGTTAAAGGTAATTAGTCTTTCCATTTTTTGTAACATGTATGATTTCTTTGCGTTGGAAACCTTTACACTCCACTTTATGTTCTTCATGAAATATGTAAGTTATTGTGAGCTACACTTACTGTCCAATGTGGTAGAACACTAGAATCTACTCCTCTGTCTAACTGTGTTTCGGCACCCATTATTCAGCTTCGATCATCCCTACCCTTCTTATCTTCTAGCAACCACTATTTTTCTATTCTGCTTTTATGAATCTGTGTTCTTTCGCTTCTAAGTATATGACATTTGTCTTTCAATATCTATCTTATTTAACTTAGTGTGAAAGTGTCCACTTCCACCAGTGTTGTAAATGACAGGAGCATGTTCTTTTTTATGAATGAATAATATTTCATTGTTTATACCACATTTTCTTTATCCCTCATCTATTAATGGATACTCATCTATTAATGGATGCTCATGATGAATCTGTATTTTGGCCATGAAAATATATGCTGTAATAAATATGGGAGTGCAGTTGTATTTATACATATTTGTGGGACTTCTGATATAGATCAATCAATTGATCCATAGATAGAAAGATAGATAGCTATATAGACAGGTAAATTATAGAAAATTTTCTGTCTCTCTTTTTCTTTATCTTGTTTATTTCCATTTGTTCTTCACAGTAGTGGTATTAAACTACATTCTCAGCATTGCTATATAAGAGTTCCTCTTTCTTCACTGGCTTGCTAAGACCATCTAGGCTTTGTCTGATTGAGAATAGCCCCTCTTGCTAGAGTTAGATAAGGTGGTATCTCTTTGTGTGCCGTTTATGATTTATTTCTTTTTCTTTTTGCCCTAGGAAATGAACCTAGGGCCATGTACATGCTAAGGACATGATACACACCTGAGTTTTTCAGTTCCAGCCTTTCTTTGATTTGCATTTCATTGATAATTAGTGATGCTGGACAATTTTCATATAGCTTTTGACCATTTACATAAGTTCTTTTGATAAATGTTCAGATCATTTTTAAACTCTAAAATCATACTATTAAGTTTTTGGATATTGAAGTTTTAACTTTCTTTTATTTTTAAACATTAGTCTCCAATCTGATGAATAAGCTGTAAATATTTTCCCCATCCTTTAGGTTGTTTCTCACTTTGTAAACCATATCCTTTGCTGTGAAGAATTTTTTAGTCCAATGTAGTCTGTTTATACTTTGCTTTTGTTGCTTATGCTTATGATAGTGTGTCCAAAAGCTCCTTGGCTATGCTGGTAACTTGAACTGTTGCCCTTATTTGTGAAATGGTAATTTGAATTAAATGAATAAAAATTGTTTCCTTATAATGTGTAATCAATTTAAAGTATATTGAAATTTCTAGTGATTAATTATTTAGTGATACTTCATTGTATGTCTTAACTTGACCATAAAATTAGAATTGTATGAGGTAATGTAAGATTCACTTGAAGATAGTATATTTCCAATACTATTTCCTTGGAAATGTATCATCCATTAATTCAAGACTACCTGGTGAGTAGCTGGTGGGAAAGAAAGTGACTGCAAGGCAGTCCAGATGGTGTAGGAAACCATCTAGGGATCCAGACCATATTAAAGGCACAGAAATGAATTATAAAATCTTATTAAAGTATACCTGTGAATGCTGGGCCATTGTTGTCTGAATTTCTTCAGTTTATACACAATGGAAAAATTCACTACATAAATCATGTGAAGGTGAGGTAAAGAACAGGTCAAGGAATCAGAATGTAGAATCTTTACTGTGCCTTTGTGATTGTAATTTATTCTATGAATTATGCTTTTCTTTAATTGTGTAAATAAATGAATTGTGACAAAGTGTAGTTAACATGATTATTTGGTTTATTATATTTATTTTTGTGTGTAGCATGAATATTGGCATGAAAAGGCAGTTTATAAATTTCTATAGGAAAAAAATGCTTGCAAGTAGCCTCTTACTTGTATCTTTAACTTTGACCATATCTATTTCTTAGTTTGCATATTCAGACAAGCAAGTTTATGTAAATTATTTTGCATAATTATCCAACAGAGATTAATGGGGTCTCTCTACAGAAATATATAAAAAGAAATATTCCAAAGTATTATCTTTGGATTGAGTCTAAATTTTGAATATACTATGGCACTTAATCAGCACTTCAATCTTTGGTTATTACAGATTTGGTTAGATTCCCCTCTACATGTGTAGTTCTGCCCTGCCATGTTGCCTTTTTTCTCTGCTATATTCCTATTCTGAAACCCACACACACACACACACACACACACACACACCACATGAATCTTTGATACTGAGCAGGAAATATTTGGACAACCAAAGTTTTTGTTTGTTTTGGGGTTTTTTTTTTTTTTGGTACTAAGATTTGAACTCAGGACCTTGCACTTGCCAGGTAGGCACTGTGTGGCTGAGCAATGCCCCTGGTCCAACCAATGTTTTATGGGTTAATGAATAGGCTTTGGGAAAACACAATTTCCTTTTTGAGTCATTCTTACCTTCGTTATTTGGTAATATCTTTATGTGCACTTTCTGAGTTCCTTTGATAAATGCTCAGAACTTTACTCAGCAAAGTTTTATCTCAGAATTCTAACAAATGCTCATTTTCACATTTTGAAAAGAGAAAGTTTACTCTTTTCAAAATATTTCTTCAGGGCAAACGAGGAAAAACACAAGAGTTTGAATTCATAGTGAATCATATTTGTAAGTCTGAGCTGCTTTTTCTATTAAGTCACTAAATGGGTTGTATTTCCCTTCACATTCTATTTGCCTATCATACTTGTCTCAGCAATTCAGTGAAGACAAATTATAACTGTTGGTAATTAGCTAATTGGTAATTTGCTCATCCATCACTGTGCTTTTGTTTTTGTCTATCGTGTTTACTGCATTATTCTTTTTTTTCTCATTTCTGAAATGAGAACACAAGACTGAAATAACTCTGAACTCTCGAATTCTCAAATAACATAAATATCAAGTATCTTTTACAGTTTAAAAATATATTATGATTTAAAAGTGAGTAGAGGAGAAGGAAGAAGTCATAAAATAAAACCTATAGGAAATAAAATATAAAGGTACAATATGAAAATGGCAGAAAAACAAGAGTTAGTAATGGAACATGTTTTGGAGTTGGAGAAATGATTTTGACTCATATCCACTATGGAAGACTCTGCACACCTTAATTTGTTTCTCTGAGCTACCTTCATTGTAGCAGCCATGACTCTGTAATTCAAGCAATAAAAATACAATTGAGGAAGAAAGAGAGAGAGAGAGAGCACCCATTAAAATATATTATGCAGTCAACTGACAAAAGAATCATATCTGGAGACTTCTCAGCATGGGCAAGCACCCATATCACCCTATATGTCTCTTCCAACAAAGATTATCCTGATAATTCTTTAGGCATAGAAAGTACACCACGCTCACACCAGCGTTGCTGGGTAGCAGATGTCAAAATTTCACCATAGAGGTTCTGCAAAGCTTTAAACATCCTTTCATTAAAGGATTACTCTTTCAAGACTTCTTTATGCAAATTTTCTAAATGAAGATTTAAAGCAATTGAATGTTATTGGCAGGATGTAGGCTATGCTCCAATGCATTATGTTTCAGAAAGCTGGGAAAATGAATTTCTAGTTTCTTCCTTGGAAGTAAGACTTAATTACATAAATATCTTAAATATGGAATGAGAGCATTTTAAAAATAGAAAAATAGTGACCAAACAATAGAAAAAAATAACGATATATTATTATCTCTTCAGTCAATATATAGTATATATTATATACCATTTTTCTATTCTTTTCTCAAAATTAGCTACTATGATCAAAGCTAATGCTTTTCTCTTCTGAAATTTCAAACTGAAAATGATTTCATTAAAAAAATGAAATATTTCCTGGAATACCAAAATCCCTAAATTTCCGAATATCCATCCAGAAATCCAAGATATGTAGGTGATGATTATCCTTATATTACCTCTTTAAAAACCCATCTTGGTACCCTATAATCTATCATAAGATGGAAAATACACTTCCCCAAATCGTTTATGTAAACTAGAAAATGAGACAAGAAAATAAGTATCAGTTAAAGTATATGAAATGTACAAAATAAAGTAGAATTAACATAATCTTAAGTATAAACTCATTTTTGCTGATGTTTCTGATCATGATCTATTACAAACTTCCTTCTCCACATTCCATTCTGTGCTTTGTTTGCTTTCAGCTAGAACTTTTATCTAGAACTTTTAGGACAAATATTAATTCCATATCACACTACAACTTCAGTGGTCTTGACTATCAAAAGTTGGTGTAGACTTCTCTTAACGTTTCCTTGGAGGCATGACCAGACATAATAAAACATATACTACAGATGATAAGTGATCCTTCATTAGATAAAAATATCAGTTTTATGTATTTAGTTCTGGGTAATAAGCAGATATTAATGAGTAAATGCCATGAATAAGAAGCATTGTATTATATCATCATTCATAGTAAAATGATATTTAGTGAAAAATATGGCAGTCCATGGGGTTGAATGAGACATTTATTAATTACATAGATGAGTTTGTTGGCAAAAGCAAAGAGGACATAAATCCAAACTAGGCAAATATCAAATTAGAAAACAAAACAAATCTGGAATTCTGTCTTAGCTACATTTCCTGCTGCTGAGACAAAATATCCAATACTCACAAGTGAAGGGAGGGGTAATTTTAGCTGACAATTTATAGAGATTTCAAGCCATAATCTGCTGGCTCCAAAGTAACCTTGCATGGCAGACAAGCATCTCAGAGGACAAGCAATTTGTGATGAGTAATAAGGTAGCAAAGCAAGCAAGGGAGGGATCTTTGCATCTTTGTTTTCTTCCCTTTTTATATGCTTCATGGGTTAGTGGAATTATGTTGGAGCCAAACCAATCGTTGGACTGATTCAACAGTCACACACAGTTAATCTCAGCAATACCTACTGTAGATCCAGACACCTCTGAAAAAGCACCACCTATTACTGCATGAAGCTTTGCAAGGACATCTGCATAAAAGCCATGACATTCAAACCCTCGCTGCTCAAAGACTCATGCATATCCCTTTATGCCAAAGGCATTTAGTCCATCTTCAAGAGTTGACAAAGTGCTAACAGTTTCAGCATTGGTAAACAGTCCAAATCCCAAGTCTCCTCATAGACTGAAGGTAAATTCTTAGCTGTGGACCACTCGACAAGTGAAAAGAAACTTAAACACTTTCACCATACAAAAAGTACAAATGGGGGATGCAAAAGAATGGGACCAAAGCAAGTGCAAAATCCAGGAGAGCAAATATTAATAGTTTAATGTGCAGCATTTAAGGAAGCAACCTGTGGCAAGATGCAAACTCCAAAGGGCTTGAGTGACTCCGCCCCTAAGGATCTTTTGTTGTTTGTAGCTCCCATGGCTTCTCTCTGGCTGGCTCTGTTCTCTTCTTGCCCTTTTCCTCAGATGAGAGAAATGACCCCTGCAAATGCATGATGTCTCCACTGTACTTTCAGTTCCACATTCATAGTTTCACACATCAGCCTCTCAGGGACACAACACCTGATTTCTGGGGTGCACTTTTGAAATCTATGTAGAAGCCTTTTTGACCCAATAACTCTTGCATTTTGCATGTACCTAAAATCAGCACCATAAGAATGAAGTCAAGGTCTGTCGTTAGGTGG
>PVJX010039620.1:0-15643 GCA_004027295.1 Dolichotis patagonum
TTTTTTTAAAAGAGAAACAGAATTAATACATGCTGCTCTTGGAACCAGGCAACTATGGACTGAAACCTTTACAAACAGTGAGCTAAAATAAACCTATCCTTTACTTGTGGATGCTGGGTATTTTGTCTCAGCAATGAGAAAGTAACTAAGACAACCTGGAAGAAAACAAAAACATCAGGAAAGGTCAGAGATCCCTACTTTAAGAAAGTGGATTCTTGTGAACATTGCAAGGTTAAGGTAAGATGTGATCTTTGTTATAATGGGTTTTAAAAATGCTAGTGTGGAATTTTCTTTCAAAAATTAAAAAAAAAAAAAAAACAGATTCGCAGACTGCAGGGAAAGAGAACAAGCAGTCACCAAGAGGCAAGCCTTCCCTGCGAATCAGCACCTTGCACAGGCCGCTGGGGGACAGCCAGACCCCAGCCCCTTCTGGCTTGCAGGCTGGGAAACAAGAAGAGCCACACACACACACACACACACACACACACACACCTGTAAGCAACTGACTGATCCAGAGAAACACAGGTTCCAATGAGAGCTATTGAGGTAAAAAATTGGATGCTTGTGGTGTTTGGTGTTTCACTGACTGCAGGTCTAGGGCCGGTGGTCTGATCATCTGTTCAGAGGATGATGGTATGTAGTGTGGCATCTAGGCAGGATCTCCTTCTGAAGGTGGTAGCCATTCTTAATACCCTTTTATCTTGTTTTGAAATCCTGTGTTATTTTCATTGTTTTGTTGGGTTTGTGTTTTATTTTGTTTTGTTTTGTTTTGTTTGATTTTGTTATATCCAATGGCCTGGGCAGTTATTTCAAAGATAGTAAGATATATTATGGTTGCCATTTTAGATTTACTATTGTCTTTTTTGAAGCCCTTTATTGCATTCATTGTTTTGTTTTTAGTGGTTCTATTTTGTTCTGTTCTGTTTGATTTTTACTATGTCTGAATGTATCTGCAGCTATTTTGAAGACAGCAAGAGGCATTATGGTAACTATTGTTGATTTTTCATTGTTTTGAAGTCCTGTGTCACTTACACTAGTTTTTTTAATTGGCCATATTCTGTTTTATTTTGCTTGGTTTTATTCTCTTTAAAATAAAAATTAAAAAAATAAAAAACAAGTATGAAATTTGAAGCATAGAAAAATGTGTGTGGAAAACACATCAAATACACTTCTATGCATAAAATATAGAGAATGACACAGGCACTCCAGAAACTAGCAATTGAATTCTATTTAATTTAATTCTATTTCATTATTTTATTGAATTTCATTCAATCAGCACAATGGGAGCTTGAAACAAAATCATTAAACTATAAATAAACTAAGAAAACTGAAAGGATACTACTGATGCAAAAGAAAACAGCAATTATCATTCTAAATTCACTTTAATCACTTTAATGCAACATTTTAAAGCAGGGTATTCATTTTATATGAACTACAAAGAGTTTTACAATTTTAATTTCTGCTGTTGTCCATGGAATGCAGAATGGTGACAGAAACTTTAAAGATGCCATATAAACTCTTTAGCCCAGTAATTACAAGAGCAAGAAGTTAGGCAAAGGGACTCACTTAAGGTGTGTAAAAAGATTTACTTATTACTTATTAGCATGTCTGTAATTATAGCACTCGGGGAAGGTGAGGCAGGAGGACTGTAAGATGGAGCCTGGCCTGGGTAACTTAAGGACTTGGTGCGACTCTGTCTCAAAAAGGTTATGGACAGAGGGAGACCCCTCTGTAGGGAGGTGAGACCCCAGTAGGGAGACCCCAAGTACAAAATGTAGTTAGCTAAGTGCCATAAATTTGTCACTATCTAGTCATTAGTTGTATGTCATATTTATTCCATAGAAAACTGTGACAGGAAGCATATTTGGCTTACAATACAATAAAGACTCTTTTAACAGCTAGTTACCCAAGAATGGAATACGCAACCATTGGGCATTCTGCCCCCCTCCCCAGTACTGAGGATAAACCCAAGGCCTTTACACTGGGCTACCTCAAGCCTCTCCCACCCCTTTTGATTTTTTTTTTTTTTGAGATAGAGTTTTTGTGTGTAGTTCAGGCTGGCCCTATGGGGCCCAGGCTGGCCTCAAACTTGCAGTGATTGTCCTGCCTCAGCCTCATTGCTGGGACAACAGGGGTATGCCACGACGGCCCCCAGCTCTTTTTACTTTGTGTTTTGAGACAGGGTCACTCACGTTGCCTGGGCCAAGTCTGAACTTGTAATCTTCCTGACTCAGCCTCCCAGAGTGATGGAATTACAGGCATGCACCACCACACTGTGATACCATGGACATTCTAAAAAGGCTTTCTTGCCAAGAGCAGTCAGGTATCCTATGACTCTGTGGACCACAAGATGAGGCTAGCCAGGAGGGGGATAACTCAGAGGGGCCAGGCAGATTGTGCAGTTTCGGGCATGATTAGTTCCAAAAACTGCTAATCACAGTAAATGGAGATTGTCAAATAAATAGCTTCCTAGGACAGTCAGGTCTAGAATAGCAACCAAAATAGAATGTGATAGAAATACACTGGAAGTGGAGTTCAAGCCCAGCCTAGACCCAATGAGACACTATCTCAAAAAGAAAAGAAAAAAATTTAAAAGCCTGGGGATAAAGCTCAGTATCTCAGCCTTGGGTATAGTCCCCAGTATTGGGGGAAACAATGCACACACACACACACACACACACACACACACACAGAAGTGAACTCTGTATATATTTTTTTGACGGATGGTGGGAGTGTGGCAATATATCTCAGACATTTATTCACTTATTTTTTACTGGGATAAAATACCTGACACCCAGAATTTAAAGGGGGAGAGATTTATTTTGGCTCATGGTGTTTGTTTATTTGTATTTTTTTAGTTTTTGGGGACAGGGTTTTGCTATGAAGTACAGGCTGGCCTTGAACTAACTGTGTAGCCCAGGCTGGCCTCAAACTCACATCGATCTTCCTGCCTCAGCCTCCTGAGTGCTGGGATTACAGGTGTGCACCACCACTCCCGGCCTACCCATACCTTCCTAACCTCAGAAGCCAATATTCTCCATCTTTGCTGTTTTTAATTGAATGTTAGGGGTACAACTTAAGATTGTCCAGCAGTGAGTCTGACTGCACCTTCAGAGAGACAGACCTGGTGGAAGACAGAAGGCAAGCAGGGGGAGAGATCTGGAAGTCGACCAACTATTTCTTGACCAGGGAGCCAGGAGGCATGCACTTGTGCACCCAGGATGCAGGAGAGACGTAGAAGGGCTGTTGGGTAAGGAAGTGGCAGCAGAATCACGGAGCACCGAGGCTGGGGACGTAGCTCAGGGTCAGGGCACTTGCCTGTCATGTGTGAGGCCCTGGGTGGGGGTGTGGGACAAATGCTTGTCCCTGTCTTGTTTCTGTGGATGGAAGACGTGGTGATGATGAGTTGCAAACCTCTCATCATCGTCTCTTGGTTGCTAATGGTCACCTAGGGATCTTAGGCAAAATGTGTGACGCTTACCTCTACCTCTGGAGATCCTAACCCAGTAAATCCAAGGAATCTGGACGTGTATGGATTCCAGAGGACTCTGACACTGCCAGGTGTGGTGGTCTACACCTGTAAATCCAGTCTTCTGGGAGGCTGAGGCAGGAGGATCATAGATTCAAATGTAGCCTGGGCAATTTAGAGAGACTGTTTCAAAACCATCAACATTTGGTAAATCTTATACATTCAACATATGATGCCTTGAAATATAGTCATTGAATATAAAATACAAATATATAAAATATAATATATTAAAATTTATTATTCCTAAGTGGTAAAACTGTACATTTATGGGACTCTTATTCCTATTTGTGTATTTTTAAAATCTCTGTAATAAGCATCTATCATCATACACTGGGGCAGGGGTATAGCTCTGCAGCACAGTGCTTGCCTGGCAAGCGTGAGGTCCGGAGTTCAATTCCCAGTATCAAAAAAAAAAAATCATGTTGTTTTATGTTCAGGAGCAATGTATGTTAACAAATACATTACTCGTGAATATATCTTTCCTCGTGGGTCTGTGTTGCTTTGGCTGGCTTCAAATTCATGACCCTCCTGCCTCAGTCTCCTAGGGAGCTGGGATTACAGGCACAGGCCTCCACAAATGGCTGGAATACAAGGTAATTTTTATCCTCCCACCCCATCCATCCTGTACTCAATACATATTTCACTTTTAAAAGTAAAACAAGGGCTGGCTATTTAGCTCAGCAGCATAAGCACCTGCCTTGCAAGCAAGCGGTTGTGAGTTCAATCCCTGGTACCGATTAAAAATAAAATAAATAAAAATAAAAGTAAAACAAAAGATGACAAAAGGGCTAGGGGATGTGGCTCAGTGGAAAGGCCTTGGCTTCAGTCTGCACCATCGCAAAGAAATAGATATAGCTAGCCAGCCAGATAAATGGGGAGAAAGTAGTAACTGTTGAGAAGGCAGAAAGGCGGCCAGAAGAATGATGCCTTACTCGCGACTTGTCACCAGAGGGCGCCAAAACACTCTGCTTCAAAATCGTTTCTCTTGAACAAAACCCGCTAGGCTTCAATCAGACAAAAGACTCGCCCAAAGCGACAGTCTCCCGCCAGTAACTCTAAAGGCAAAAGACGGTGGACAAATAGCCCCTGAAAAAGCCTTTCGAGAGTTTCTTTGACGTCATCACTTGGTCGTTTTTGTGGTATCAGACCTTCGCTCTGAGTTACGCCCCTCTTTTTAATTTTTGAGACAGGAGCTCACAAAATCACCCACATGGGATTCGAATCTGTCATCCTCCTGCCTCAGCTTCCCAAAGGGCTTCCATAACAAACGTACCCCACTGCGCCAGGCGTATACAATTAGTTTTATGTAAAAAAACGGACGTAAATTTCCCTAGAATTTGAAGGACATCTGTTTTAATTTCGTATTTCTGCGGAGAGCGCCCCTGTGGCCCTTCCGCCCTGACCTGGGCATCGGAGTCCGCTGGGGGGGCGCCCGCGAGCCGGCTCCTCCGCTTCCACTCCAAGAAGCGACCCTGAGGTCCCCAACGGGAAGGGGGCTGAGCCCACGGAGGCGGGGATCTCAAGTCTGAACTCAGATCCCAAGGAACCGGCGGTCCCGAGTTGCAGTGTAAACTGTAGAAAAGCCTGGGCCTATGGAGGATCGGACCTGGGAGTTTCCAGCGCGGTGCTGCCCCCCTCTGGACGATTAGGAGATTAAATTCAAACTGCCATAAAACTAGCTTTTCCAGCCAAACATTTGCAAAAGAGCTGGCAATTGCTATGTCTATCATAATATTTTTTCTTAACGTAATGGGTTGGCACTTCCAAGCTGTGTGATCATCATAGAAACACAAAGGGACAAATATAAAGAGACATGCAAATTTATCAGTTACTGAGAAATTAAACACGTCAAAGTCTTATAGACTTAGTCTTAAGAATGTGAAAGATCTGTATGGGTCTGGGACGTTCCTATAGCAAATATGTATTTGTTACAGAACTACTGGCTCGCAGAAAATTTGAATAAAATACTAGCTAACATTTGCCGAGCATTTACCGTATGCTGTATCCATATCCCACATGTACAATTTCGTGGTTAAAACAAGGATAAAGTGTTTGTAGATTCATATATACTTTATGTAGATGGATTTATTTAATCTTCGCTATAAGCCCCCAAAATAGATGTAATTCTTATTATCCTCGCTTTACATATCAAGAAATTGAAGTGGAGAAAAAAAGTGAGCTACATACATGCAGTAAGTTCCCAACTTAGGAACTTTCGAGTTGCAAACTTTCACAGATAGGAACGGACCTCGCATTATGAACATCGAGCTGTGAACAGATGGCGCGAATAGCTCACGTGTCGGCGACCGTTGTCACAGTGGCGCCGCTGTTTCCTGTATCGGGCGATAGTGCACAGTACTGCAGTGCTCGGTCAGAGCCCGGGATGTCCGGAAGCAAGAGGAAAAGCAGTGGTGACGTGGAGGGGTAACCACGGGGACAAAAGTGAGACTAGAACATTAGACTCGCGTGCTCGGACTTAGGAACATTCTTCTGGAGTGGAACGCGTTAATAGTGCGGGACTTACTGAGACTCAGTGGGGTGGTATTCTGCTGTTAAGGACAAACTCCTGTCATTTGTAGGAGAAGGAATGGAACTGGAGATCATGAGGGTGAGTGGAATCAGCCAAACTCAGAACATCGCCTCAGGTATTTCTTTTCATAGGAGGAATCCAGAGAGAGAGAGAGAGAGAACATAAAAGTAGAAGGGAGACTATTAGGGGAGAGGAAGAGGGTTAGAGGAAGGAGTAAAAGGAGAGCGTGGTGATTGGAAGGAATGACCAAAATATATTACACATGTGGGCAAATACGCCAAAAAATGAAACCGGTGAGTCTGTGTAACAGGTATGCACTAATACTAATTAAATGAAGAAAAATTGTGGCACAGGATACTGAGTAAAAATAAAGTCACTCCGCAAACATGACAAACTAGAAGTCCAATCCTGGAAGCCTCACCTAGTGGCTCTGGAGTGTGGCTCCCCAGAGAAGCCTCATGCTGGCGGAAACTTGGCTGAACTTGAAATTGACCTGAGTCTGAAGCTCAGGACGGCAACCTGGTGAGCCCAGAGGATTCTGCCACGTGAAGACGTCTGACAGCCACTGACGCAGACTGTGCTACTTTTTAGAGTATTTAAATAAAAGCGACTCTGGTTCCACCTGTACTCTGAAGATCAACGACCAAAAATGAAGTGTGATTATAATTCTGTCACTGCCTGATGAACTTAACAGATGGATCAGGCTCTTTTGTGTGACCAGCCAAGAATTGCAAGCGCACAATCCAAATGGCAAGTGCAAAGCAGCTACCTTTATTGCAGATCCCTTGGAACGGTGCTCAGGGCAAACCCATGCTGATAATGACATGGCACAAACAGGAAATGGAGCTGGGGCTACCAAACAGCAAAAGCGCTGCACACAGATCATTGCACACAGCATGAGCAGCAACCCCAGCAAATCAGGCTTTTGGGACTTAAAGGATGTGCACCTCAGCCCAGGTGCTCCCCAACCCCCCGGAATCTCGAGGTGTGATTGACAGATTGCTGTGTTGTCTCGGGGGCTCTCAACGTGCATGCTTATCCCAGGGTTCATTCCGACTTTAATCACATGCATGACATGTGGTACGTATCTATGGACCCTTACTTAGGGTTGAGTGGGGTGCAGGTGACTGCAGGTCAAGCCAGGGGACACAACACACATGTGCTCTTGCTTAGAGCACCGGACATCTCCTAAGTTATCAATGTGTGATTCTCTACTTCTCTTAGGAGGACTTGGCTCTAGGATGCTGTTTAAAAATTAAATGAGTGGAAGGCAGTGACTCCTTCAGCTCCAGTTTCTAACTGTGCTACTAATTATGTTGTCATTTATGTTCCTTGATGTAATTTTGTCATCTAATTCAAAAGCCTGTCCAGGACAGAAGGAAAGAGTATATTTTGGAACATAACGCTTATATAATTAAGACCTTTACAAACTCAGCTGCATTTCCTAAACCCATCACGAATCCCTGGCAACTGTTAGGGACTCTGCGTTCATCGTAACTGTGTTTTGGTTGGGAGAATGACCCCCTCGAGAGGGACCCGGGACAGGACACCTCCGAGGGGAGCAGAGGGTGTCCACCCTGCTGTCCACACTGCAGGCTGGCAGCTGGAAATAATCCTACGACTGCAAAACAAAGCACAAAACAAATATTCAGCAGAGGCAATTCTCCTGCTCTCCAGCCTCCACCCCAACATGATACTTGAAAATGGATCCAAGGCTTTCACACTGCGCTGTGTCCCCAGGCTTTGAAATTTTTTTTTCATTTTAAGAGTGTCTTGCTATGTGGCTGAGTTGCTCAGGCTGGACTTGCCATTCCCTTGCCTCACCCTCTAGAGTGCTGGGATTGTAGCTCGTACCATCATGCTGGGCTTCTCCTTAGCTTTTGAACCCCAGTGAGAATAGCGTGTCACCCACCCAGACATGTGATTTAGGATGGCAGCAATTAGATTCACTGAATTGAAGCTGTTTCTTAGAATCCCTCTGGCCGCAGGGGGCACCAGATGGGTGTGGAAGCTAGAAGACAGGTGTGAAACAGCAACCACATTGTCCCTCCCTCCAGCCCTCACTCAAGCTGCTTTTAGCCTCTCCTGGGTCAGGTGTGTGTTTGACTTTTAGTAAATATAATGTGTAGGAGCCAGTTGCCTTGAACTTAGTTCTTGCACTAGACCCAACAGATCAAACCAAAATGGAGTCACTATGGTTGAACTTCCATATCACCAAGCTGAAACTAGCCAGGCTTGATGGCTCACACTTGTAACCCCAGCACCAGGAGGCTGAGGCAGGAGGATTGCTGTAAGTTGGAGGCTAGTCTGGGCTACATAAATAAGCACAAGGCCAGGCTGGGCTACATAGTGAGATCTTGTTTTAAAACGAAAACAAAGTCAAAGCTAAGTTGTGTCAGGCATGACTCCGGCTTGACTTTCCCAACTCCCAGCCTGTTTTTCAGCACCCACATTGTTCTCAGGAAAAACCACAGCCCCAGCACAAATGCTGTCATTGGCAAACACAGGACAGGATGTCATAAAAAAAGAGATAAGGTAGAGCACAAAATCTTCCCAGCCCTAGGACATCTGCTAACATCCATACATCTGCACCAGGTGCTCTGAGAACTTTGACCACTGATGTTTGCCCAGACTGGCCACATGAGGTCCCATGTCTGACCTCCTTGCAGGACACCTCTCCTGATCTCCTCGCTCAACTCCCACTCCAAGCCCTATAAAAAGCCCTGCTTTTCTTTGTTGCCCACAGATGGTCTTTTCGTCATCTGTCTCATCTTGCACTCAGGTAGATTAAGTCTTGTGCCTCACTGCCCTTACAGAAGTCTGTTGTGCAGTCTCTGGTGGTCTCTTGACTCTCCTTGTTCATTACATCATTTGTTTTACCTTTGAAGAGTTGTAGGGGAGAGGAAGAGAAAGGGTGAAAGGAAGAGACAAAACTTCCCAGTTTGAGTTTCAGTGGTAGAGCATTTGCCTGGCAGGTTTAATCTCCTGCAAAAATTAAAGAAAAAAATAATTAAGATCTTTGAAATAACTTTGGTATAATTTTGATTTTTGATATCACACTGGTGGGCTCTGGCTTTTCCAACAGAATGTCCACTTGTCAGGCCTTTTGCAGGTTCATACATCTTAAATTTTACCAAGTCACCTTGGTTGTACCATTTTCTCCTTTGCCCAATTTATTCTCATGTTGGTTTGTTCATCTTAACCCTATGAGCAACAGGCTATAATTTATATGTAAATTTTACATATATATTTTATATCAAGTGCACAGTGTAGTGTATACCACAGCTGGCTTTATATTAGAGTCATCTGAGGTTTTCTGTAAAAATACACATTCCATAGCTTCAGATCAGACTTCCTAATTTAGATCTTCTATGAATAAGGCCAAGGAATCTGAATTTTAACATGCTCATCGAGTAATTCTGATGATTAGCTAGCTTGGGAAACTATCAACTGGAGTTTGCTCTTTTCCATCCAAAAAATCCTTAAGGCCCAGAAGGAGACCAGAGGCTGCTGGGACCCAGGTGAACAGCAGCACAGGAAGCTCAGAGACTGGCAGCTCCTTTCCCTACTGTGCAGGAAGATACAGAGCAGGGCCCCAAGCCAGAGGGGAGCACAGAAGGGACAGGAAGGACTAGCATGGTGGCACTGTCAGAAGCAGCAGTAACACCACCAGCCAGCAGGTGGTAGGGTAGGTGAACCAGCCTTGTGCTTGGGAACAAAAGACATAGAATAGAAGCAGGCAGGTGGGGCTTCCCTTTTTCTTTTTCTCTTTTCTTGTTTTTCTTTTTTTGTTTTTTCCATTCTTTTTCTTTCTTCTTATCTTTTTTTTTTTCCTCTTTTCTAAAAGGCTGGGAGAACTCCAGCCACAGGAAACTAATCCCATTCCCCAAACCCAGAGACCAAGTTCAGATAATCCCTTGCTTACTCCTTCATTCTTTTTCTTCTGTCCTCTTCTCTAGTTTCCCAAAGCTTGCATGTCATCCTTTGTCCTCCAGCCTGGCTTTTACTTTTCTTTTCAGTTATCTTTGTTTCATCCATTATCTTTCTTAAATTTCTCCAGCCACTCTACCAAGGGGAAACACTTTGCATACAAACTCTCAATTTATAATCAGTTCTGCACTATAATTAAAGATTTTTCTTCTATAGTTAAAGATACAAAATTAATAGTATGACAGTCTGTCAGTTTCTAAATTGTGTTTGATGCTATTGTTATTATTAATTATACTACTTTAGCTAGGATATCATATCTGCTTTAATCAGTTGTTCTTACTTCTGGAACAATACTGGGATGTTCTGGGGTAATAACCTCACCATACCCCAGTACCAAAGGACTGCAGATTGAACCAAACAGATACAAACATCCATCAATATCTCACTCTTTCTTTTTCTTTTGGTGCCAGGAATCAAACTCAGTACCTTGCACTTGCCAGGCAGGTGCTTATGGCACTGAGCTATATCCCAGGCTCCAACATCTCACTCTTAATGAACTGGAAAGGTAGGTTCTTGGGACAGACACAAGCCAAGAGTCTCCTATACACAAAAGACATTCTGAAGAACAAACCTTGCCTAGAGAGTCCTTTACACTAGTGATAAAGCTACATACTACAAAACTTACAAGGATTAATACAGAAAACAAAATAAAAACTTTTGAAAGTAGAAAATGGCAAGTCACAGAAGCAAAATGCAACCTCAGAATGTCAGTCCATGGAGAACAAGTCCAGGAGACAATGAGATAGAGGAAAATGAAAGACACGCACCTGACATTTCTGAAATGATAGTAACTGAAGTAAAGAAACAAATCTATGAGGCTATAGATAAAGTCAGATCAGAAATAATCCTTCAGGAAAAAAGAAAGAAATGTCAACATTTATAAAAGGAATTTCTCAGCAAATCTAGAATACAGATAGAGAAAAAAATACATGATGATAGAAAGAGGATGGAAATTGTGAATGATCAATACAGGAAAGAAATAGAATGCATGAAATGGATTTAAACAGATATCTAGGAAATTAAAAATTCCATTGAAAACTGGCAAAACCACTTAAAACTGAAGACAGACTTTCAGACCTTGAAGACAGGATTGTGGTTAGTCATCACAAAAGTAAAGATTTCTTAAAAATAACAAGGAACCATGAAATTACAGTTCAACAACTCCAAGATGATGTAATGAAAAACAATATAATACTGATATGTGTCAATTTAAAAAGCATGAATCAACACAAATTACATTAAAGAAAACTATTTGCAAAAGAAATAGTAGAAAATTTCTCAAGCATGGGACAAGAATCTGACATACAGATAAATGAGGCATATAGAACTCCAATTAACCATAACCCAGATAAATCTACACCTGACATGTAATAATCAAGATCCCAGACATGTTGGAACTTAGGGTGCTGGGAAACCTAGCAACCAGCCTGCCACTCTGGTAAATGGCTGTGGTCTGGCAGGCCGCGGCCACCCCAGGGAGAGAAGCAGCAGTGTCTCCTGAGATCCGTGCCACGTTGGAACTTAGGGCCCTGGGAAACCGAGCAACCAGCCTGCTGCCCTGGTAAGTGGCTGTGAGTCTACCAGCATGCCAGCTGAGAATCAAATATCCCACCCACCCTCAACCCCCCATTAGCAAGTGGGAGCCAGAGATCTGAGCATCTCTTGGGAGGTTGACCATATGTAATATAGGGGGATTTCCTTCTGCCATCTCTTTCTTTGAAGGCAAATATTTTTTATCACCATTTTGCTTTGTTCTGATTAATGGTATTGCTTGAAAATACCATATCTTTCTTATCCATTCTGTGGTTGATGGGCAAGTTATCCTTGCCTTTTTTCTGGTCTCCTGTTGTATGGAACAATTGTTTTCTCTCTTTTGATTTTCAGTCTATAAGTTTCCTTTCAAGTTAAATGTGTTTCTTTTATTTTAACTTTTTAATTAATTTGAAGGTAGTAAAATACAACAGAACAGGATGGAATAAAGCCAATTGAGACAGTATAGTGAAACTGGTACAGAACTTCATAGCAGGTTACCAGGATAACAGTAATAGGTACCATAGTATATCTTGTTATCTTCACAATAGTTGTTCTTTCAATCAGGTATAGCAAAATCAAAGGAAATGCAGAATATTATAGGACTTATTAAAACAGAATATTGAATAGAGTTACCCAAATATAAAGTAGAATAATCTTGAGGCTCTTGTAGGTAAATGGATGCACCTGGAGATCATGTTCATGGGTGAAACAGTTTGAACTCATACGGGTCAATCTTAGCATAAAAAACAGAAGGAATTAGAGAGATCAAAAAAGCACAATGTATATTATAAAAGTGATAGGGGAGGAAACACCTGGGAGGAGAAGGTAGTGACACTGTTAACTTCTTACTGTCTTGGCTTAAACTCTTGTATTGTTTTCACAATTTTGTTACGCTTGGTTTTGTGCTGTTTTGTTTTGTTAGATTTTATTGTGTCTGATGGTATGGGCAGCTATTTTGAACATAATGGAATATATTATGGTATTCATGGTTGGTTTCTTATTATCTTGTTTTGAAGTCCTATAATATTTTCATTTGTTTGTTTAATCAGTTTTATTCTGTTGTGTTTTGCTTGATTTTATTATGTGTGATAGTATGGACAACGAGACATTATAGAAACCATTGTTCATTTCCTATTATCTGGTGTTGAAGTCCTGCAATGCTTTCATTCTTTTTATTGGTTTCATACTATTTGGTTATGTTTGATATTATTGTGTGTGAAGATATGGACAACTATTTTGAACAAAACAAGAGACATTATGGTAGCCACTGTTGATTTCCTGTTGCCTTGTTTTGAAGTCCTGTGTTGCTTGCATTGTTCTATTCTGATTTGCTTTGTTCTGTTTTATTCTCTTTAAAATAAAAAAAGATTTTAAAAATCCCAGAAATTTAGGACCAGTACAAAATATTAAAATAAAGCTGTGAGAGGAAAGAAATGAATCACCTATAAAGAAAGCCCATCAGAATCACTGCAGACTTCTCAATACAAACCCTCAAGTCAAGAAGAGTTTGGAGTAAAGTATTTCAAGTCCTGAAAGAAAACAACTTCTAACTCAGATTGATGTACCCCACAAAACTAAGTGGAGAACTAAAATACTTCCATGACAAAGAACAATTGAAGAAATTCATGACCACCAAAACAACACTACAAAGGGTACTGAAAGATATCCTAGACAGAGATAAAAATGACCACAGCTTCAAGAACAATAACAGAAAAAAATCACCAAGCAGGGAAACAATTAAACGGAGGGGAAAAACAGGGAACAAACAGCAGAAAAATAATATGACAAAGATAAGTCAATACATATCAGTTATAATCATCAATTTAAATGGCCTCAATTCACCAACCAAGAGAAACATTGGCAGAATGAATTGAGAAACAAAATTCAATATGCTGTGTATAAGAGACAAATTTAACTCAAAAAGAAATTCATGGACTGAAGTCAAAGGATGGAGAACAATATTGCATGCAATGGGAACCCAAGAGAAAGTAGGGGTAGCTATTCTGTTTTCAGACAATGTGAACTTCAAACTGAGAATGATCAAAAGAGATAAAGAAGGTCACTACACATCGTTAGGGGAAAAATTCAAGAGGAGGACTTAACAATCATATGTACCAAACATGGGAGCACCCAACTATATAAGACAAATATTAATAGACATGAAAAATCAAATATGCAATAGTACAATTGTAATGGGGACCTTAATACCCCACTGTCACAAATAGATTAACCAGATAAAAAATTAGCAAAGAAATATAAAAACTGAACCAAACTTGTAAACATATGGACTTAGTTGCTGTCTACAGAGTGTTCCATCCAACAATATCAGAATACACATTGTTCTCAGCTGCAAATGGGACATTTTCTAAGATAGACCATATACTAGCCCACAGAATATGCTTAAGTAAATGCAAAGGAATTGAAATTGTCCCATGTATATTATCTGACCACAGTGCTATAAAATTGGAAATTAACAACAAAAGAAACCACAAAAATTCCATAAACACATGGAAATTAAGTAATGCCCTCCTGAACAATGAATGGGTCACAGATGAAATTAAAGAAGAAATTAAACAATATCTATAATTAAATGAAAGTGAGGATACAACATACTGGATCTTGTGGGACACAATGAAAGTAGTACTAACAGGAAAATTTAGGGCAGTGGATTCTCATATCAGAGAAACAGAAGAAGCACAAATAACCTAATGTTGCATCTCAAGAAAAAGAAGAGCAAGTCAAGCCCAAAACCCACTGAGGAGAGAAAATTATAAAGGTCAGAGCAGGAATTAATGCAGTTAAGACTCAAAACAGTACGAAGAATTAATGAATTGAAGATTTACTTCTTTGAAAGAATATATAAAATAGCCAGTCTTATAAAAATAGGAAAGAAAAGTCTCAAATTCATGCAATGCAGAATGAAAGGCATGAAATTGCTATAAATCATGTGGCAATTCAGAAGATCCTCAATACCTACTTTGCAAATTGTTACTGTCATAGGATGGAAACATAAACAAATGGAGAGATTCATAGATATGTATGAATTAACAAAGCAGAATCAAGAAGATATAAAAATTCTGAATAACCCAATGTGTCAATGAAATTGAAAATATAATTAAAAACTCACCAACAAAGAAAAGTCTAAGTCCTGATGGATTCACTACTGAATTCCACAAGAAACTTAGAGAAGTTTTAATGCTAATATTCTTTAAACTCTTTACTGAAGTTGAAAGGGAAACAGTACTCCCTAATTCACTTCTGGAGGCAAATATTACCCTAATACTAAAGCCAGAAAAAGAGCCAACCAATAAAGAGAACTACAGGCCAATATCCCTAATGAATATAAATGCAAAAACTCTCAATAAGATACTAGCAAACAGAATCATCAAGAAGATTATACACCATGACCAAAATGAGATTCTTCCCATGAATGCAAAGATGGTTTGATATATGCAAATCAATAAATGTAATACACCAAATCAACAGAGCCAAAGACAAAAATCACATGATCATCTTAGTAGATACAGACAAAGCTTTTGACAAAGTCCAACACTCATTTGTGATAAAAAAAAAACCTACAGAAAATCAGAAAAGATGGTCTTTATCTCAATATGATAAAAACTGTCTATGGCAAACCACTAATCAACATCATACTAAATGAACAAAAACTGAAAGCTTCCACTCTAAAACTAGGAACAAGACAAGGATGTCCACTATCACCACTCCTATTCAATATAGTTCTGGAAATACTAGCCAGGGCAATTAGACAAGAGAGAGAAGTAAAAGGAATATGGGTAGGAAAAGAAGAAGTTAAATTATCATTATTTAATAAAATGGACTTGGAAAAATTATCATTGTTCACAGGTAACATAATACTCTACATAGAAGACCTCAAAAACTCTACCAAAAGACTTCTAGATATAATAAACAATTTCAGTAGCATATCTGCATACAAAGTCAACACTCAAAAATTACTAGCATCCCTGTACACAAACAACATACTCACTGAAAGAGAAATTAGGGAAACCACACCCTTCACAATAGCACCCCCCCAAAAAAAA
>PVJX010039621.1:0-15636 GCA_004027295.1 Dolichotis patagonum
ATAGAAAGATCTTAAATAACCTAAAGATGATACATCTCATAACCTAATGATGATACACCTCAAGGTCCTAGAAAGAACAAATCAAATCAGAAACTGAAAAAGAAAACAGTGCTCGCTTTGGCAGCACATATACTAAAAAAAAAAAAAAAAGGAAACAAACTGTATCTGTACCAATTCCCCTATGATTCATGTATTTACATCACCAAAAATACAATTTTTTGAGAAAAAAAGAAAAAAATCTTTCAATTTAGTTTCTCAGTCATACCACATAAACTCATCGCCACAGAAGCTTAGTGGCTGCTAAACTGGACACTGTAGGTACAGAATGTTTTTATCATTACAAAAAATTCTACTGGACTATGCTGGTCTAGGGTGCCCCAATTCTACAGGTAGGTAAACGCCAACCTAATCCTAATTTTCCCTAACAAGATAACTATTCTAAGGAGAAAAAAATGCTCATGTAATGTGCTCTAATCCCAGTATTAAGCAACACAAATGAAAAGTTCTTCTGCAAGACTGTCTCTAATAGCAGTTACCTGTAGATTTTTCTTATAAATCTTTATTGTTAAGATTTGTCTTTCAACTCCCTTTCTCCACATAATTTTATACTGACCCTAAAAGAAAATCTTTACAAACAAAAAGGGACACTCCATATTCTAGAAAGATGGGAATAGGGACTGGATGAGGAGAGTTTGTTTCTGTCCTAATCCTCAGACTAATAAATGTAATAGACTACATAACAGACTACATAACGGTCAAAAAGGAAGGTGGAGTTATCTATTTAATCAGTTTTACAAAGAAGCTGAGTAGAAGTATAATAATCCTACAGACAAGAAGAGATGTTAGAAGTAGACCAAATGGATGAAGGCAGAAAAAGCCAAAGAAGTTCAGTGTTTTTCACAGGATTATGAAATCTTACTCAAAATATCAAAATAATCTATACTTGAAAAGGGGTGATAGTCAGACACAGTATCATGCACTCTGGAAGGCTAAAGTGGAGGATCACAAGTTCAACACCAGCCTAAACAATTTAATGATGCATCCAAAATAAAACACAGATTTTTTAGGAATAAACTTGGGATTGGGGGAAGGGGAAACAACTGGGCATCTTATGAAGATTTTTTGTATATTATTATAACTATTTTCAAATTCATTATTAGAGATTCCAACATTCTTTGACATATCTAACAAAGACTTTATTGGTAAATTGCTGAGAACCACATAAATGAATAACATATGCTATTAAAATTTAACTTTTACTTAAACTATGACTCAATTATACTGTTTAAAATTCTCTACATGAATGTGTGGCCTGATAAAAGCAGCATTTAGCCCAGACTAAATTTGCTTCATTTGTAATCGTCCTTTCCAGTACTTAGCAAACACATGAGATATGTTCAAAACATATCATGAATATTTAATTTAAAAAGATTTACTCAGATAAAAGACACATTGCTACTAATCCCCCTCAAAATCATTCCCTTACTTCAAACACATTTATTCTACCATTCTTGGAACAACTGTAGCATGTGCTAACATGCTAATTAGTGGAAGCATTCAAATTAAGATCAAGAAGTACTTCCATTACACACTAAGTAAGGAATTAGTACTCTACTTCTGCAGCACACAAATTTTTTTAAAATATTAGGCAGACTTAACTGTATCTAATAATCTTCAATAATAACATATTCTTTGGGAACTAGGACTGTGCTTACTCATTTGAACATAGTCCAGTACACAAGAAACTTGCTATGTATTAAAAACTTAGTTATAGCTAGGATGTATCTCAGCAAAAAAGCACTTAGCCCAGCATGTTTGCAACCCTAAATTGAATGCCCAGTGCTGGAGGAAAACACACACACACACACACACACACACACACACACACACACACAAAGAATGTTCACTTCATAATGAGAGGGGTGAGCTTTTTTTGGGGGGGTACCGGGGATCGAACTCAGGACCTCGCACTTACTAGGCAGGCGCTTATGCCACTAAGCTAAATCCCCAGCCCCTACTTCATAATGAGAAAGAAAATAGAAAAAGGATGTCAGGGTCCATTATATCTTAATTTGACTAATGAGATACTGGTAATAAAATATTCCAAATTCATTAGATATGAAGAAGCATGCTTCTAATCCCATCTACTCAGAAGGCTGAGACAAGAGGATCACAAATTCATTCAATAGGAGTTTAGTGCAACCATGTCTCAAAATAAAATCTAAAAAAAGAATGTAGCTCAGTGGCAGAGCACTTGCCTACCATGTGCATGGCCCTGTGTTCAATTCCCAATATGGTTATCACCAAAAACAAACAAACACACACCCACAAGATGATGTCCAGTGCAAAATGCATCATCTGTACTTTTTCAGGGCTCAGAATCAACCAATGTAAAGAAAAAAAATCTTCCTCTATTTATTTGCCAAATTCTATTTCACTATTAATCTAGAAATGACACTTAAAGGGCACATCCACTGAAAAATAAAAGAATCATTTCATTTCTGGATCACAGAAAGCCAAGAATCTTAAATAGATTTGAATAGATTGGATTTACAATAGATTTGAAATACAATAGATTTGAAACACAATAAACATTAGATTTGAAATACAATAAACATTATGCTGGTACTCAAAACTCTCAGAAAAGGTACTGTCCCAATAACTAATCAAGTATCAATTTAGTATCACTTATATAACATGCAAGCCCTTAACTAACTCAAGAGTGTCATTCTAACTCTACTTGCCTATCTAAAACTGTGCTCTAAAAATCTGATTTAGATTCTTACATTCACTATTTTTAAAAAACTGTGAAGCTTAAATTAAACACTTAAGCTAAAGAACTAATAGCAAAAAGGAGTAAACCAGGCATAGTGGCACATATCTATAATTCAGCACTCTGGAGGCTGAGGCAAGAGGATCCTAAGTTCAAGGTCACCCTGGTCAATTTATCAACACCCTATCTCTAGGCATGGTGGTACACGTCTACAATCCTCGTACTCTGGAGGCGAGGCAGGAGAATCATTGCAAGTTCAAAACCAGCCTGAACTACAAAACAAGCTCAGAGCCAGCCTGAACTGCACAGTGAGACCCTGTTTCAAAAAGACAAAAAAAAAAATTTGTGCCAGGTGTGGTGGCACACCTGTAATTTCAGCACTTGGTGGATCACTGCAAATTTGAGGCCAGCCTGGCCTACATAGTGAATTCAAGGCCAGCCTGAACTACATAGCAGGACACTGTCTCAAAAAAAAAAAAAAAAAAACACAAATAAAAAAATAAAATAAAATAAAATAAAATACAGTTACCTAGACAAGGCATAGTGGTACATGCCTATAATCTCAGCACTTGGGAAACTGAGACATGAGGATTACTGTGACTTTGATGTCACCTGAGCCTACAAAGTGAATTCAAGGCCAGCCTGAATTACACAGTAAGACCTTCCTCCAAAACAGTCCAACAAATAAATTTTAGTTGACTGTCCACCAATGTAAGAATGGTAAGTGTAGGAGATTTGTATGATAGAATATATATTTTTAAAATGAACAATAACGGGAGTATAACCAACTGAAGGAGCACTTGCCTAGCATGCAGGAGGCCTTGGGTTTGATCCTCAACACTGCAAAAACAAACAAACAAACAAACAGTACTGTATAAAATGAGGAACAGTTCTGTTACTATCATTATAGTTTACATTTATTAAACTAAATATCATGTATCAACTGTTTCAAGCACTTCATATGTTAATATTAACCCCCAACAATCCTAAGAATAATTTTTTAAAAAAAATAATAAGAGCAGCAAAGTAGTTTACCCAAAGAAATGTTATTTAAGTGGAGAGCTGGGATCTAACACCAACAGTCCAGCTCCAAATATGTACTAGGACACTTCACAAAATTATTTCTCTTTCTCATTCATGAAAAGGCAAGCTTCAGAATAGTGCACATGTTCAAATAGGACATTTCCATTTCTCTCCAAGAAACTGTTTCTGTATGAGATGTATATACAGAAAAAAGTACGAAGAAAATAATTTTTACTTAAATGAAAGATCTAAAAAATCAAGATTAATATTACACTTAATGATTAAAATTCTAAGAACATACACAGCCAACATGAGAAATATAGCAAACCCTGCAGAACTGGTGAGCTAACAGAAAAAGATTTTTTTTTAACTTCCTAATTAGTACCATAAAAAAATTCAAGATCACATTTCTGAGTTTGGTTATTTAAAAAAGATTTTTAAAGACTAATTATTAAAACAGGAAATAAAGCAAAATAATATAAAGCAAAAGTTGGTAAGACAAAAAAACAAAACAAACAGGAAGCAGACCATATTCACCACCTTTGCCTACTCTACCCTTCAACATACTTTCTCATACCTTTTGATGTACTTCTATGATTTATCCCCAGAAATATCTAGTCAAGTATTAAAAGAACTTGTATGAAAACATTTAGGACACCATGGCTCATAACAGCACAGAAATAACCCAAATAGGTTACAAGGGACTGATTAAAAATGAGGACCATCTAGCTGGGTGTGATGGTACAAACCACAGTCCCAGCACTCACGAGTTTGAGGCCAGCCTGGACTACGCAGTGAGCTCAAGGATTGCCTGAACTACACAGCAAGATTCTCCCATAAAAAAGCACATCTCTATTAAGAAATTCTAATTATTTCCCAAATAGTGAAGATAGAGCTGGGGTCCTAGGAAGAATTTTGGTTGTTTTGCAGTACTGGAGATTGAACCCATGGCCTTCACACTAAACTACACCCCCAGCTCTTTCTTTACTTTTTTATTTTTAGTCAGGGTGTCGCTAATTTGCTAAATTGCCCAGATTAAGCTCAAATTTGTGATCCTCCTGCCTCAACTACCCAGTGTGTGGGAATTATAGGCATGTGCACCATGCCTCACTAGAGTTGTATGATTATATGCACCTGTATTACAACACACAAAACTGTTAGGAAAATTACACAGCTTTCCCACATGCTGGCTGCAGAGACATGGAAGCCCACCGCAAGCCTCGCTCCAGGGCCAGCCCCAGTTCATCATCACCTACCTGGGAGTGCTTGGGGTCTCAGGGTCCAAAGAGCTGCTATGAGCAACAACTGAGGAGCACTAGAACAAGTTCAGAACTTCCTCCCACAGAAGGACAAAGCAAACAGAAAGCTAAGGAAAGAAATGGAAATGGAAGCTGCTCCCTCTGTTTGTTTCAGTATTAGAAACAATGATGGCGCCGTTGGCTAAGTTATACAAATAGATGTGACCTTATTTAAGATAAATCACACAGATTCAAAAGAAGAGGGGGCTGGAGACTTAGCTCAGTGGTGTAAGCGCCTGCCTGGCAAGCACAAGGTTGTGAGTTCAATCTCCAGTACCACAAAAAAAAAGAAGAGGACAGTTCAGAAGAGAGTTCCCAAAACAGTTTGAAGGACACTTCAGAGTCCAAGGATGACACTGACAGTGTCACCTGTGAAGTCACCATGAATAACATTATGCTTCCTAATTTCGAACATGGAAAAGACAAGACTGTCTAAGAAGAAACAGGTGACACATACCTGCTAATTCTGTGAAGAAGAATGCAGTTCCAAGTGTTTTGCATTTCTGGTACCTATGGTGCTCTTATGTGTTAAAAGAAAAACTTTGGGTAAATCTAACAGTTTGAGCAGAGAACAATTCATGACAGGCAGCACTCAAAATGGGAAAGGCTTCAGAGAGTACCACTATGTAGTGACGGCAGTCAGCTCTTACAGCTGAAAACAAAAATAAAGTACAGAAATCACTTGCTTAGTTTACAGTGAGGCCCTTGCCTTGGTTGGACATGGTCTGATCCACCACGGGCCTGGGAATGACTGAAGTTCTGCTGATCAAGTTAGGCTGAACCCCGGCTACTTGTTACAAAAATATATTCTCTTATTTTAGTAGTTAAATGTTTTTTCTTTGTGGATCAAGACTATGATTATAATTCCTTCTTTAAGTTTTGTTTAGTAAGGTTATTCTAGTTAATAGTTCTTTCAACATATCAAGATTTTGAATGTTTCACTATAAGGAAATGATAAATGTTCAAAATAAATACATTAATTATCCTGATTTGATCATTACACAATGTTTGTACGTATCAAAATATACTGTATCCCATGAATTTGTCCAGTTATGTGTCAATGCAAATAAATAAAAAGAAAAAATATACTACTTTTAAAAATCAGCCAGACATGGTGACAACACGCCTATAATCCAGCACTCAGGAGGCTGCGGCAGGAAGATTGTTGCAAGTTCAAGACCAGCTTGGGCTACAAAGTGAGCTCAAGGCCAGCCTGAACTACATAGTGAGACCCTGTCTCAAAAAAGACCAAAAAACAAACAAACAAAACAAACAAAACCCAAATTATATAACGCAGTGGCAGCACATGCCTAAATCCCAGCACTCAGGACGCTGAGGCAGGAGAATCACAGTAAGTTTGAGGCCAGTTTGGGCTACAAAGTAAGTTCAAGGTCAACCAGAACTGTACCATGAAACCCTGTCTCAAAAAGAAAGAAAAATTTTAAAAAGTGTGTGTGTGTATATATACGTAACACACCTATTTTCCTACAGAGATAGATAGGTCCCAAAACACTGAGCACATGCCCAAAATCTAAATACCAAACCTCCCATGTTTTTTCCTCTATATACAAAATACTACCAATAAAAATAAGAACAAAGTAAGATATTGTAATAGAAGTTATTTAAAACTTATGCCTTATTTGTAGGATTTTCTATTTAATTTCTGACCATAGTTGGGCTATCTGTAGCTGAAAAATCAAAGAATGCAAAACCATGAATAAAGGAGGAATACTATGCTAAGAAAAAGACACTACGAAATGTGACCCAATTTTAATTAAAATAAAATAGATCCAGGCATAGAAAACACTGTGGAGAAAGACATCCAACATTTAAAAAGCCGTTTACATTACAGGGAGTTCAACTTGCTACTGCTGCTTTTCTCCACTATACAGTAAGATGCGTCCTTTTTAGCACACAATAAAATTCATTATAAAACATATTGTTAAACATACAAAATAAGGAAATGAAGAACTGTAGCTGACTCTGTATTTGAGACAGACTCAAAACTTAACTCCAAATATCCAAATAGAGCATAACTTAACTCCAAATATGAGTAACCTTTTAGAAATAATCTCTTTCATGCTTGTGGCAGTGGTGCACACCTGTAATTCCAACACTTGGGATGCTGAGGCAGAAGGGTCACCGCCAGTTCAAAACCAACCTGGGTTACATACTGAGATCCTTTCTCAAAAAACAACTCCCAGCCAAAGAAGAAACAATCTCTCTCCCAGAACATCTGAACATTTTTATAGATGAAACAGAGCAAGAATCTCCAAAATAAAAGCACCGAGATACAGTTAAGGTCCTAGACAGGTATAGCAATGAAACTGACATTCAACAAGACAAGACTTTCCCTACATGCCATGAAGTAAATTTTAATGAGAAGACACACTATAATAAGCAATTAGAGGCTAAACAATGTTGCCCTAGCCTTTCAACAGGGGGGATGGGTGTTACTTTATAAACCAGGACTCTTTTCTCACAAGCTTTTATCTTCTGAACCTTGAAACACAGGGTTCTCTGACTAGGAAAACTTACCAAAAAAACTAAAGTAAGTACTAATTAGTACTACACCCTGTTAAAAAGTTTAATTCAGAAAAAGATCTTTGTCTTGTACTGGATAGAATAACATCTTTTGATACCCATTACAAGCCAGACAGTATAGACTCATTTAATCCTCAGAACAAGTTGTAAGGTATCATCAGCTCCCTCTCTAAGAAACGAGGACACTGAAGCTCAAAAAATATTTTATAAAGAGAATTACTGGGAGCCAGGGGTGTAGCTTAGTGCTAGAGCACTTTCCTCATATCTGTCAGGCCCTAGGTATGATCTCTACCACCAGAAAGAAAAAGAATGAGAAGCCGGGCATGGGGGTGTACACTTATAATCCCAACACTCACGAGGCTGAGGCAGGAGGATCACTGAAAGTTCCAGACCAGCCTGGGCTACAAAGTGAGCCTAAGGTCAGCCTAAACCACATAGCAAGGTTTGAAAAAGACCAAAAAAAAAAAAAAAAAAAAGTTATTCCAATACCTCACCCTTTTATTAGAAATATGAAAGAAAACAATTGATCTCCAGACCTTATATAAGGCGCTAAGGCAGAATAGTTACAAATTCAACCCTAGACTAGGCAATTTAGTCCGTTTCAAAATTTTAAAAAATTTCAAAGGGCTCGGGATATAACCATGCAAAAGCACTACGTTCAAGAGTCAGAGTACAAAGAGAGCAGAGGAGAATGGAGGAAGAAGAGGCAAGGAGGTTAGAAAGGGGAGGCTAGGAGAGAGGCTGGTTTGGAGCTTTGTACTGTTGTGGGGGAATAGTATTAGGGACCAAACTCAGGGTTCTTTACACTGTGCTATATTTACAACCTTTTTTTAAATTTTGAGACAGGATCTAACTAAATAAGTATTAAACTGCCCAGACTAGCTCATACTTGGGACTCTCCTGCCTCAAGCTACCACACTGCTGTCACTACAAGCATGAGCCACTATACCTGGCCAAATGCAAATCAAGGTATCATTTTCACCTGTCAAATTAAGACAACCTTAGCTGGATAGGTAGCTCAGTGGTGGAGAGCTTCCCTGGATGTGGAAGGTTCTGGATTCAATCTCCAATATAACACACAAAACAATGTAACTGCAATTAGTGCTAGTAAAAGTATAACATACAGACTGATAAAGTGAAAATACATTTCAGGCAATATGTGTCAATATGCCCAACACTCTTACTAAGAAGATATCTGAAATAGTGAAAAACATTATGCACAAAAATGTTAGTCTCAGCACTCCTTTTGTGTTATTTTGAGATACCAGGGATTGAACCCAGGGCCTTTTCACTGAGCTACATCCTCAGCACTTTTTTTGTTTTGTTTTTCTTATTTTGAGACTGGATCTTGCTAAATCACTAAACTGCCCAGGCTGCGTTCAAACTTGAGATCCTGCTGCCCCAGCCTTCCAGTGCTAGAATTACAGGTGTGAACCACCTCATCTGGCTTCAGTATTCCTTTTAAAAGCAAAACTGTTAATTTAAAAATCTAGCAATAAGGGATGTTTTTTCAACAGAGGAAAAAGAAAATCTACAGGTTGGGAAAAGATTTTTGCCACCTGCTCCTCAAAGAATTGCTATCTTTTAACTCAAAACAATCAGACTGCCTAAATTTAAAGGACATCCCCAGTCCAAAAATGGGCATCTGAAATGAATAGACACTACTCAGATGAAGAAACAGAAACGACAACCAAATATATGAAAAAATGTCCAGGGTCAGGAATATAATGCTCAGTGGCACAGTGCCTGCCCGGCAAGCATGAGGTTGTGAGTTCAATTCTCAGTACCAAAAACAAAATGTTCAGCATCATTGGTTATTCACAAAATGCAAATGAAAAACGCTGAGGTTCCATCTCACCCTAGGAAGAATAGCTACTATCAAGAAATCAATCAAAAATAAATGCTGGTGGGACCATGGGGGAAAAGGAGCCCTTCTCCACTGTTGGTGGAAGTATAGACTGGTGCAACCATTGTGGAAATCAGTGAGGTAATTCTTCAAAAAACTAGGATTAGAGGTGCCATTCAACGCAGCTATTCCTCTTCTGGGTATTTTCTGAGAAGAACTGAAAACATCATACCACAGCACTATATGTGAACCCATGTTTATAGCTGCACAATCTGTAATAGCCAGATCTTGGAAACAGCCCAAATGCCCATCAACCAAAGAATGGATAAAGAAGATGTGGGGTTTTTATACAGCAGAGTACTACTCTGCCATAAAGGATAAGCCTGAGACCTTGCCAGGTAAATGGATGCACCTTGAGACCATACTCCTAAGTGAAATAAATCAGTTACACATGTATAAATATCAAACTGTCTCTCTGGTGTGAGAAACCAAAGTGTAAATGAGGACCAAAATGTATAACAGGTATTGTGAAGTGGGAAGAAAATGTTCATATGGGGAGGGGAACAAGGGAAGGAGAAAGGGAAAAGGGAAGAAGGGACAAACTTAAAAAATGAAAAAAGGACACAATGGAAAAAAAGCTTTTGTAAATGGAGAGGAGAGGGGAAGTTGAAGGGAGGGTAAGGAAATGGGGGGGGGAGAAAGAAACACATTATATCATGTACAGGCACAAATTCTCTGTGATGAATGTGATCATTATATATACCTAAAATGTACCAATAAAATCTAGAAAAAAAATAAGGGGTACGTTGTAAGCAAATGTCGTTATAATCACAAATAAATATTATAAAATTATTATTATTATTATTTTTTTTTTTTTTGGTACCGGGGATCGAACTCACGACCTTGCGCTTGCCAGGCAGGCGCTTAAGCCACTGAGCTAAATCCCCGGCCCAAAATTATTAAGGCCTTCAAAGTGCTTACTGAAATAAAATGTTAATGTCAAAAAAAGAAACGATAATATCAAGTTACTCTTACAATATGATTTGTACCTAATACCATATTGTATATACACAAACACATAAATGACAATACATATACATAAATAATGTACATAATCTATTCCTTGGAGGAAACTTATCAAAATGTTAACAATTATCAATGGCCCTGAAGCAAGGCCAGCAGATCGCTGTAGCTGCTGGTTTCAAACAGGAGCCTAAAGAGAATTCTTTCTGTGGTCTGTTGGCCATTTCAGAACTTTGGAAATGGAATGGTCAATTCATCAGAAAGAAATAGCAGGTGAGTGAGTATGGCGGACTTTAGGGGGCCTGCAGGGGAGAGACCCTGGCGCCGTGGGACCTGCACCATGCAGTTGACTCGGGGTGCCAGGAGAACAAGGAACTCCTCCTCTCTCTGGGGGGTGGCTGAGAGTGTGGCAGACTTTCGGCGGCCTGAAGGAGAGGGACCCTGGCACAGCGGGACCTGCACTGTATGGTTCGCTTGGGGTGCCGGGAGAACAAGAACTCTTCCCGTCTCTGGGGGGCAACTGTGATCCTGCCTGCGTGTGGGCTGAGAATCAGACGTCTCATGGCGTCCTGTCCCCCGTCCCGTGTCCCCCCTCCCCCTCCCCCCATTTAGCAAGTGGGAGCCAGTGAACTACACATCTTGTGAAAAGATTGGCTATGCTATTTAGTATGAGCTCTCCACATGCAAAGATAAGGACAACCATTTGGAAGAAAACAAGAGACAATATGACAGATAGTGAAGATCTCTGGTTGTCTTGTTTTGAAATTTATGCTTTCTTATGTCCCATTCTGTTCTGTTTTGTTGTGTTTAATTTTCTCCCTTTCAAAATAAAATAAAATAAAAATTAAAAAAAAAAACAATTATCAGTAAGTTTTATGGAGTTACGAGTGAGTATTTTTCTTTCTCATGCTTCCTACAGTAATGACATAGGGCTTTTTCAAGGGTACTGTTTTGTTCTAAGGCAGAAAAACCTTTTCACTTCATCTCATTAAAGAAATGAAGTACCACATTATTGTCCATCCAGATATACTACATCTTTCTGGTTGCTAGGCAGCAGATCCTACACCATGACTATCTCTAGTTACAGGCAAAAAGGACAAGAATTCAGGCACAAACACACTCCCTATCAAGCAGCAGTATATTCATTCTGGAAAATCAACTGAAGGGCACATACAGAACTTCAAATCTCTGCTTAAGACATTCCCCAACTCCCATCTTAACACTAAAGGTTTACTCTGGGTGTAGCACAGTATTCCTCCCCTAAGCTGCCAACAGGAAAACCTTTGTAATTCTTCACTATTTGCCCACTCCATCCCTTAATGATCTGCATTGTAGTAAATTCACCCACTAAACCAGAAATCAGTGTCACCATGTATACTTCTCTATCATCAACTGATAAAGACTTAGATAAGCCCTGCAGCTTTCTGAAAATGGCCAACTGTACTTGGCGAATGACAGCATCTGCTAAGATTTCTTACTGCTGCAGAGAAGGGGTGGTTCCCCTGCTGCAGCTATAAATCCCAATACTCAGTGGCATTTCCTCCTCCCAGCAGCAGCATCTCTCATATAGAAACTTCCACTAAGAAAAGCCCAATTTTTATGACAACAGCAGCTCAGAAAATCCTGACTCAGGGCACCTTCCCCAAGCTTCTCCTGCTTTGTCACAGGAGCCACAGAGGCCACGTCTTATTCTATGTCCACCCCTGCTGCAGCAGCAGCCATTTTTGGCTCAGCCCTGCTGCAGACCCAGCTGAAAGGCAGGATAGCAAGAACAAGATGCCAAAGGACTTTAAACAGGGAAACTATAATAAATAACAGACTGAGACCAATAAAAAATTTTGCACTAATCTGCCCACACCATTAAAAATATGGCTTTTGTTTAGTGATACCTATATTAAAAGTACTACTTTAAACCGTTTTTCATACCGTCACAAAAGAAATCTGAGGAAATCTGGTTATGTCAATGTAAGCTCAGCACTAGTATTGATAGTACAGTAAAACACAGATGGATTTAATCATAATTCGTAAGAAACCTAATGCTTAAATTTCTATTTAATGCAACACATCTACACACACACACACACAAGCTCTGTCCCTTGATTCCCTTCAGAAAATCAATAAACGGTATTTTAAATCCACTTTACTCTCTGAAAACAATGAATATAACTTTAGCCACTTTGACAAATGAAGACTCCCTCAGGGAGTCAAATTTCAACAGAGTAGCCAGGCATGGTAGAGATACATACCCATTATCCTAGCACTTGGAAGGCTGAAGCATCAGGGTCACTGCAAGTAGGCTAGCCTGAACTACACAGGGAGACCCTGTCTCAAAAAAAAAAAACTTTCAACAGAGATACATGAATAAAGCAAACAAACAAAACATCATTTATGACAGTAAAAATGACCTAATCTCAGCAGCAACTACCACACAACCATATTAACACTGCTGAATAACAAAACAATTTTTCTATATTAATTTTTAAAATAAAACTTGATCATTTGTTACTTTTAACTGACTTCTACAGTATAAACAAGGCTCTTTCTTGGTCAGTACATGTTTGTTTCTTTGGGGAAAGAGGGTTCCTCAATATGCAATCCAAGCTGAACTAGACTGTGTGCTGGATCTCACAGCATTGTTGCTGCCTCAATCTCCCAAGTGCTGCTGAGATTACGGGTGTGCACCACCACACCTAGCTAGTCAGGACACGTTTCTGCAACATTTTTAATAGACATGCAGCATTTCTATGTAATATAACCATACATAACTTGCCCAAAACTTTATTACTAGGCCCTTAGTATGTTACAAAATGTTTCCTGTTTTATAAAGGTGACAATCAGGGCTGGGGCTATAATTCAGCAGCACAGCATCTGCTTGGCAAGTGCATGGTCATGAGTTCAATTCCTAGTACCAAAAAAAGAAAGAAAGAAAGATTTCCAAGTAATCCTTGAATACAGTGAAACATTCCCTTAGAAAACTGGGGGCTGGAAGTACATATAGTTCAGTGCTAAGTATTGCCTAGCATGCATAAGACTCTGGGGTTCCTACCTCAGCAAAGCAAAATAAATGCTTTAATTCAATCTTTTATTTTTTTCTTTGTTGTTTTTTGAGACAGGGTTTTACAATATAGTTCAGGCTAGCCTCGAACTCAAGGCTATCCTCCTGCCTCAGTGCTGCAAGTGCTGAGATTGTAGGCATGTGCCAATACACCAGGGTTTAATTCATTATTAATTAATGCACACCAAGTGTGTTGGTGCATGCTTGTAATCCAAGCACTAGGAGACTGAGGCAGGAGAATCACAGTGTGTGTGAGTTCAAGGCCGGCTTGAACTACATACACAGGAAGACTCTGTGTTAAAAAAAAAATGCAAAAGTAATATTTAATGTAACAATAGTCCAATCTCTGCTAGGGCAGTGATGAACCTTTTAGAGCTTTCAGTGAAAATGAACAGCCTACCACAGCACACAGGCTAAAAGTTTGTAACCACTGACCAACGGACACAAGAAATAAAGTCCTAAACTAATCTGTCTCTTACCTACTCCACTTGGGAAGTTAGTTTTGGCCTCTGTCTGACCCTATATACTGGTTTAATAAAACAAAGTTCAGACCAAAGAAGACTGTAGCAGTACCTTGGGAAGAGATGAAGCAATCTTATCAGTTAAAACAACACTTTGGACACCACTCCATCCTTAGACCAGAAGAAGAAATTAAAAGACTCCAAAGAGGTTTTTTTGTTGTTGTTGTTGTTGTTGTTTTTGTTTTGTTTTGCGGTACCAGGGATTGAACTCACGACTCGAGCTTGCCAGGCACGTGCTTATGCCACTGAGCTAAATCCCCAGCCCTCCAAAGAGGTTTTAAGACTCCCAGATTACAGCTGGGGATGGTAGCACACACCTGTAATCCCAGCACTCTAGAAGCTGAGTCAAGAAGATCTTCTTAAATTTGAGGTCAGCGTGAACTACATAGTGAGTTCAAGGCCAGCCTGTACAACACAGCAAGACTTTGTCTCAAAAAAAGTGGGGAGGGCTGGGGATTTAGCTCAGCAGCATAAGCGCCTGCCTGGCAAGTGCAAGGTCGTGAGTTCAATCCCAGGTACCAAAAAAAAAAAAAGTGGGGAAGGACTCCCAGATCTTAGTGAGGCATGGTGGCACACACTGTATTTCCAGCACTCTGGGAGGCTGAGGTAGAAAAATTATTAGTTGGAACCCAGCCTGGACAATTCAGTGACTTGACAAGAACCATCTGAAAATATAAAAAAGAGATAGGGATGTAGCTCAGTCCAAAGGCCCCAAGTTCAGGCCCTGAGGGAGCATGGGGGGGGGGCGCACAAGACTCCTAGATCTGCAACTGACAGAGATCCAAGTACCTATAAAATGCAGGCAAGCTCAAAAAATACATGACACATTCCTTCAGATATTTATTTAGGTTAACAAACTTATTTTTAAAAAAGGCCAACTATTTCTGGTTCTGTACCACTTAGGTGGAATTTGTTAAAATTGCTAACACTAGGGAAAGGAACCAGGACAATAAAATAGCCTCTTTTCAAGGATTTCAACATAAAACATCTTTATTAAAGTGAAATTCATGGGGCCAGGGATATAGCTTAGCAGCATAAGCTGCTGCCTGGCAAGCATGAGGTTGTGAGTTCAATCCTCTTTACCAAAAAAAAAAAAAAAATGAAACTCATTTTCCTCTGACCAACAAAATGGTTTTTTTTTTTGTTTTGGGGGTGTTCTTGTCTTTTTAAGACAAGGTCTCACTATGTAGTTTAGGCTAGCCTTGATCTCACTTTGTAGCCCAGGCTAGCCTCAAACTCACAGCAATCCTCCTGCCTCAGCCTCTCTAGTACTGGCATTACTGGCATTCACCACCACACTCAGCTACCAGAATAGTTTTTAACGCAACTTTAGTTACCCTTCCAGGCTTCACAAGTCACAGTAAGCCAAGACCTATAGAGTTTACTAAAACACTTTTCTTATGAGCACATAGTAATATTTAGTGTGATTTTATTACTGGATGATAAAATATGTCGAGATTTGGAAATCCTACAGAACTTGGTGAACCATTATCTTCCAAATGACTGATGTTAAAAACGCATGCATGGGTAAAAGGGCCATTCGAAGTGCAAAA
>PVJX010039622.1:0-15653 GCA_004027295.1 Dolichotis patagonum
AAACATTATGACAGCTATTGTTGATTTAATATCATCCTTCTTAGAAGTCCTACCATGCTTTTTTTGTTCTACTACCATTGGTTCTATCTATCACATTGTGTCTTATTGGAATTTGAATATGTGTGATAGCTCAAACAATTTTTTTTCTTTTTTATCAAAAATGAGATATTACAGTACCCATTGAACATTTTCTGTTATTTAGTTCAGAAAGCCCTGTAATTCTTTCACTCTATGCATGGCTTTATACTATTGTGTTATGTTTGATATTATTGTATTTGAAACTATGCTCAACTATAGCAGAGTAAGAGATATGATGTTAGCTACTGTTGATGTCCAGTTGACTTAATGTAAAGTACTGTGTTGCCTATGTTGTCCTGTTCTGATCTGCTTTGTACTGCCCCCTTTTGTTTTATTCTCTTTCAAATTAAAAAAAAAACCCAAATCCGTGCAATAAGGACTGAAAAGAGGGAAACTACTACAGATCCCATGGAAATTCAAAAGATTATGAACACCTACTTTGAAAATCTCTAATCACATAGGGTGGAAAACACAGAGGAAATGGGCAGATTTCTAGAAACATATGAACTATCAAAGTTGAACCAAGAAGATATAGCAATTTTGAATAACCCAATATCAGCTATTGAAATTGAAAATGTAATAAAAACTTAACAACAAAGAAAAGCCCAGGTCCTGATGGATTCACAGCTGAATTCTACAAGAAATTTAGAGAAGACTTGATGCCAATACTCCTTAAACTCTTCCATGAAATCAAAAAGAAAGCAATCCTCCCTAAATCATTCCTGTAAGCAAGTATTACTCTGATACCAAAACCAGAGAAAGACCCAACCAAAAAGGAGAACTATAGTCCAATCTCACTAATGAACATTGATGCAAAGATTCTCAATAAAATACTGGCAAATAGAATGCAGCAAATCATCAAGAAGATTATACACCATGACCAAGTGGGATTTATTCCAGGAATGCAAGGATGGTTTAACATACACAAATCAATAAATGTAATACACCACATCAACAGAGCCAAAAATAAAAATCACATGGTCATCTCAACACATACAGAAAAGCTTTTGATAAAGTCCAACACCTGTTAATGATAAAAACCCTAAAGATACTTGGAATAGATGGTATGTACCTCAATTTCATAAAGGCCATTTATGACATTTCAACAGCCAACATTATACTAAATGGACTCAAACTGAAAGCCTTCACTCTAAAATCAAGAACAAGACAAGGATGTCCACTATCAACAGCCCTATTCAGTATAGTTCTAGAAATATTAGAGCAATCAAACAAGAGGGAGAAATAAAATGAATAAACATAGGAAAAGAAGAAGTTAAATTATCATTATTTGCAGATGACATGATACTCTACATAAAAGACCCCCAAAATTCCATGAAAATACTACTAGAGGTAATAAAAATAATTCAGCAGTGTAGCTGGATACAAAGCCAACACTCAAAAATCAATAGCATTCATGTACACAAACAACTCACTTATAGAGAAATTATGGAAATATCACCTTTCACAATAGCATCTAAAAAATGAGATACTTAGGAATCAACCTAACCAAGAATGTAAAAGGCCTATATGTTGAAAATTATACTATAAAAAATCAGATTGAAGAGGATATTAGAAAATGGAAGGATATTCCTTGTTCTTGGTTAAGAAATAGCAACATTGTGAAAATGGCCAAACTCCCAAACTTTTTTACAGATTCAATGCAATTTCAATCAAAATACCTTCAACATACCTTACAGACCTAGAAAAAATTTTCCTAAAATTCATCTCGAAACAGAAGAAACCTAGAATAGCAAAGGAGATTCCGGGAAACAAAGGCAAGACAGGAGGCATCTCAATTCCTGACTTGAAACTATACTAAAAAGCCAGAGTAATAAATCAGCATAGTTCTGGTGAAGAAATAGACCTGAGGATCAATGGAACAGGTTAGAAGATGCAAACACTACTACAAAGACACTCAGCCGCCTTGTATTTGACAAAGGGGCTAAACATGTTCACTGGAATATAGAGCCTCTTTAATAAATGATGTTGGGAAAAATTGGCTTTTCACATGTCAAAAACTGAAAATAGATCCATGCCTATCACCATACACTAGACTAAAGTAAAAATGGATCAAGGATCTAAATATTAAAACAGAAACACTAAATCTACTGGAAGACAAAGTAGGTAGAAATCTTGGAGACCTAGGGGCAGGAAGAGAATTCATGAATAAAATGCAAACTACATGGAAAATACTTCAAAGAATCAACAACTGGGATCTCATATTACTAAAAAGTTTTTGCACTTGAAAAGAAATCAGCAACAAAGTGAAAAGAAAACTCACAGAATGGGAAAGAATCTTAGCCAACAATCCTTCAGACAAAGGACTTATATCCAGAACATATAAAGAACTGAAAAACATCAAGTCCCCCAAATTCAAAGATCCTTTCCAAAAATGGGCATTGGAGATAAACACACATTGCTGAGATGAACGTATACAAATGACAAATAAATACATGAAGAAATGTTCACCATCAATGGTCATTTGAGAAATGCAAATTAAAACAACATTGCGATTTCATCTCACCCCAGAAAGAATGGCTGTCATCAAGAAAACAACTGATAACAAATGTTGGGGAGGATGCAGGGGAAAAAAGGAACACTTCTCCACTGTTGTTGGGAATGAAGACTGGTGCAGCCACGGTGGAAATCAGTATGGAGAATTCTCAGAAGACTAGGATTGGAAGTGCCTTCAATCCAGCTATTCCCCTCCTGGGTCTTTTCCCAGAGAAATTGAAATGTCATGTCACAGAGATATATGTGTTCATAGCTGCACAATTTGTGATAGCTAAATCTTGGAAACAGCCAAAATGCCCCCATCAACTGCAGAGTGGATGAAAAAACATGGTGTTTTTCTACAATGGACTACTACTCAGCTATAAAAAGGATGATCTTGAGGCCTTTATAGTTAAATGTAGGCAACTTGAAAATATCCTCATTAGTGAACTAAACAAGACTCACATTAGTAAATATCACCTTGTCTCTCTAGTGTAACAAATAATAAAAACTGACAAAATAATGGGGTCCAAAAATTATCATAGATGTGAAAATGAAAGGGAAGGAAAGTGCTCAAAAGAGTATAACAGTAAGTATAGTGTGTAAGATAGATGATCATATTACTGAATTTCTGTTGGAACACTGAACAGAAGGATTTGCACAGTTCACATTGGAGTGTCTAGCCACTACACTATTTATGCTTTGATTTTGTGACTTTGGCAACTATTTTTTAAGATGACAATGAGTAATGTATCATCTAGTGATTCTATGATGATAAATTTTTTTGAATTCGGTATTGTTCTACCCTTCTTTTCTGTTTTTCTATTTTCTATAGTTTTCTTTTCCTTCTTTGAAAAAAGAGAACAACATGCAATATAACAACCATTGTTAAATTTCTTTCATTCTGTTTTGAAAACATATTGTTATTGTTTTGAGTTTGCTGTTGTTCTTTATGCCTTTTGCTTTTTGTTCTTTTCTGACTTTTCACTTTTTTAAAAATACAAAAAAAGCCCAGCTTCAATCCTGGAAAGATTTTATCCTGTCTAAACTATATATATATATAATATATATATACATATAAATTATATATATAAATTATATATATTATATATAAATTACATATATAAATTATATATAATTATATATATAAATTATATAAAAAATTATATATATAAGTTATATATATAATTATAAATTTATAATTACATATATAAAATTATATATAATTATATATAATTATAAATTTACATATAAAAATTTATATATATAATTTATATATATATAATCATATATGTAATTATATATAAATTTATAATTATATATAATTATACATAAATCATATATAGAATTATATATATAAATTTATAATCATATATATAATTATATATAAATCATATAATTATATATAAATTATATATAGAATTATATATATAAATTATATATATATAATTTATATATATAAATTATATATAAATTATATATATAAATTATATATATAAATTATATATATAAATTATATATAATTTATATATATATCAGGTTGCCAACTAATCAAAATGATGCTGAGACGCTGAGACTGGTTTTTACAAATACATTTTTTTGTTCATATAAAATCTTAAAGAGAGTTTTTCATTTGTCAAAATAATATATTAATCTGGTTCCCCTACTTTATAAAAAATTTAGAGATAATTATAAGTAAAGCTAGAAGGATTTATGACAAAATGTCAGACTTCATCAATAAAGGGGATTAAATGTCAATGGGTTACAATTGCTATCCCTTAGATTTCTAAACTTACATGCTAGCTCTAATGCTCATGCTTTGACTATACATTTCCTTGTATGCATACTTCAATTATACATGCTTTAATTAAAATTTGTTGTTGCCTAAAAGATACCAAACCCCAAGATAACATACAGATAAGACCAACAACAAATATGTTAAATTCCTTTTAGATTCCTTTTACTGGGATCCACCAGATCTTGTACAGAGAGAGTTATATGTTACATTTTGAGGCCTCAATTATACTGAAAAGGCCTTATATAACACAGAACCTGGTCTCTCTCCTAAATGAAAAAATAAAATTAATGAGACAGGCCATCCTGTCTCATTAAAGTTGGATGGCATTAGACATTCTAACAGCAAGGCAGGAGGTATTTGTAAATTGTAAAATCTGAATGCTATGTGTACATTCCTGATCTTTCTGCTAATATGTCAATAGCTACTCAATATATTAGACTATAAATCAATGACATATCAGATTCTATGTTTCCCAGGACCTTATCCGTATCCTCCTAATGGGAAACCATTACTAGCTCCTCTTGGTGGAAATCTTTGTTAAATATACCAATAATTATCCTGTTGCTTCTAATATTTGTCCCATGCATTCGTAATTGTTTATCTGGCTTTGTCTCCTCCAGAATTAAACCTGTACACCTACACAAGATGAAAATGCCTAGTTTCTATTCAGGGCCTTTAGAAACAACCTCTCCATAGTATTCCTGTCAATCAACATCTATGATCACTTTAGCTTGAAGAAGCCAGATTGACCATTGACCATTACCCCTTCATGGAAGGGGGTTGCTTTTTTAGATGTTTGAATGTAACAGGAAGCTGAGTTAGATAGAAATATTATAGGCAGTCAGACAAGGCTCGGCCCTCAAAGGAGCTTGGAGGAAACAGACTCTCTCATTGTGGACCAGACTTCAAGACAATAGATCACACAAATACTACCACAACCTAAGGACTTATATTACAAATAGGTATGAATCACCTTGAAGAAGCCAGGAGTCACCATCCCAAACCCCTACAGGAAGAGCAACTGTTCTTTAAACAGGTGCACTTGCTATATGATTCCCTTACCCATTTGTCACCAATTTAATCAATTTTACCTGAGCAATTATGCCCATGATTATATCAGTTGACCATAGTTCTGTCCCACCTCATGCCCACCTGCTTTGAGAATTTCCATTTTCTCCCACCTTGGACCTACCTCACTTCATAGTTTTGCTCTATAAAATCTCTAGAAAAGACAGGGTCCTCAGCAAGCCACTCAGGGCCCCTTCTGTCTCTTTCTCAGAATTTTTATTTCTCTCTATAAATATATTCTTCTCTTAAAAATATGTAAGTAAATAAATAAACATTTCTGACAAGTAGTAGAGACATATAGGGGGATATAACTTGCAGCAAACATAAGGAATATCCTGTACTGAAACAGTATTATTAATTAAGACTTCTATTAGATGTAGTAGTCAATATTGATTGTGGCAACCACTGTGGTAGTGTTTGTATCAATTCTTTTTGTTGAATTGAAAGTAATAAATCCACAAGTCTGTGTCTGGATCTTATTTACTCAAATCTTATCTTTAGAAACTTGAATATTTAGACTCAACTCAAGATAAAGAGTGTGACTCAGATATTTAGTTTAATCATGGATTTTAGCCATACTCTGTCCTCAGCTGTGCTCCAACTGGCCTCATGAGATTGATGAAAAACCTTGAAAATATACATGGGGACATGATTTGGCTGGATTTAAGGGATTGTCATGCATGGAACTGGAAATTGGTTATGAAATCTCAAAATAAAAACTGCAAGCATGTTTTTGCCTGGAGTTGCTAGTTGAGACTAAGAAAGCCCAGAGGGATTCTGAAATCTGTGAAATATAGCACTCAACCCTTTAAACAGAGTAAGAATCAAGATGCAGTCAGATAATTTTCAACCTCTGTCTGCTCCTAGGATTTTCCAATATTAGTATTCATATTTAGGATACAGTGCAAAGATTGTCTTTTTTTTTTCAATACCAGGGATCGAACTCATGACCTTGCGCTTGCCAGGCAGGTGCTTAAGCCACTGAGCTAAATCCCCAGCAAGATTGTCTATCTTGTTTCAATAGGTAGAGTTGGTCTTGAAACTTTGGCTTTAGTGTCAATTGAGGCTAAAAAATTAGAAGGTTCTTATAAATTCAACCATTCCTATTTGTCCTCTTAGGTCCCCTAAACAGGTTGCTATCCATGAAACTGTTTCTTCTACTGGTTTATTTTTCAGTGTCTGAAGTGACAATATTTATTTTAAAATATTATTAGCACTAGGCTACCACTGATTTTTTGAATGTTTAATCTCATAGGAGAGAGAAAGTGTTATCTTTTCCTAACGTATTGCAAGATTCATGGTTGAGGTATTCAATGTAAAAGCCAGATTGAAAAGAGGAAAACATATTGATTTACTGTAAGTTTTATGTGACTGAGAAGAAGTTAGAAAAGAATATCCAAAGGAATAGGGAAATCTGTACATGTTTATGATTAGGTTTGAAGCAGAATGCACAGTTGTAGGGAAGTGTGAGTGGGCAAATAGGGCATGAACTAATGGTGCTAAACTGGGAAAACTTAGCAAGATCTGCTTGTTCAAAATTTTCAATACATCTCTCAGTAGCTTCAAAAATGAGGATATTCCTTTCCTCCAGGTATAGGATTTTCACCTTTCATAGAAGGGTGTCATGACCTGCTTTTTAATAGTTCAGAAGATTCTTTAGTATGTGTACTGCCAAAACTACAACTTCAGAGAATTCTTGTATGGCTTACTTTAAGAGAAAAGGAAAGGAAAATATCAGATGGTTTTTCTGATTCTGTTTTTACAAATGAAAATATGCTATATTTTTGTATGGAATATCTTAGGCCTTATTAATTATCTTAAGGAAACTCTTAATTAAGAGAAGTCAACACTAACATCTAGATTCAAAAAAGAATTCATTGATCTATTGCATTGGGTATTACTGCCAGAGTTGAATAGTATATTGTACTACATGTACCAACTAAGATAAGCTAAATTATGATTGATTATAAAGAACTTTCAAATTTTGGAGGCTTAAAAACATACATTGTATGCCCATTGTTTCAAGACCTTTTCCATTATGGGTTGTCATGTGGGGTTGGGTGGGAAAGGAGGTTGTAGTCTGCATTACTTTCCACCAGGAACCAGTAGCTTCCTGTCCATGTTACAAGACTATGAAGTCAAATAAAGTGTGTAAGTGTGTGGGGATAGTGTGAGACAAAGGAAAAATCAGATCACATGTTTCCTCTTGGAAGTGACACACATCATTTCTGCTTTCATTCTATTTGACAAAGGTAAATACCAAAACACATTAACTTCAAGGTGACAGTGAAGTATAAACTTTTTATGACTAACGTTAATGGCCACTACAGTGAAGTTTAATTCTTGATAACTACTAAATCATGCAAATATTGGAGGATATATTAACTAGGGATATGCATCAAATCCTGTGTTCTGCAGAGACATTTGGGTTTAGATCTGTACTCATGGTAAATTGGACCTTTCATAGGCAAGAAAAGATGATTAGCTATAACAGCAAAGTTTAAAAAGCAGCCCACCTAGAGCATCACTCCTTGGTGTTGATATGAAAGAAACTGAGAGGGCCAAGAAATAAGAACATATGAAAAGGCACTCTGATGTTGTAAAAAAGAAGACAAAATTTAAGATCAGGTCAGGTTTACTCTCTAATGTTGCAAATTACTAGCTAATTGCATTCATTGTTTATTTTGCATGATCCTTGGTTTCCTTGCCTGAAACATTTAGAATCAAATGAATATTTTCTGTAAATACTTTGTGACTCACAGGCACTATACAACTATCACTGAAAGAAAGAATATGTTATTCTGAGCCCTGGGCATGAATAAGCTGTGCCCAGATTTTAATCAGTCCCTGATACTGTCTCAGAAAAACAAAGTTGGTATTTGGCATATGTCAGCAACTCTAGTTTTAAATTGAGAAAATATGATAACAATAAAATGCTTTTTTAATACTTAAAATAATTATTTCACACCATAACAGCCAGAGCTCATATAATTTGCCATCCCTAGGACAGAAAACAAAACAACAACAAAAAAAACCTGAGTTTTTTTGGTGAGTACTAAGTAAGAGAACATAAAATGAAACTTAAACAGGAAATGAGAAGAGAAAATGAAGCATGATGAGAGGAAAGCAAAAGAAAAAATACAATCAAATACGTACAATGCCACAGTTTTACACCCAATGTTATAACAGTATATTAAAACTCCTTTTTAAAAAAGATACCATTATCTTACAGCAACAAATAATAACACAAATGATTTGAAATAGCTAACATACAGGATATATGTATGGTGCCATTACAAATACAGACAGATGCATCACCAAGATGGGCTTTATTGATAATAATCAATGACTTTGCACAGTGTCCTAAGTATACTTTTTACGTAAGCTAATTAAAAAAGACTAATGTTATTTCTTACATGTCTACAGTACCTACAAACAAAAATTACTCTTTACTTTCTAAATTTACTGTGAATTACTATATCTATATATTGTTATCTATAATCAACTCCTCACTTTGGGTCAATCATGTTATTAAGATTATCTTTCTAAAGCATAAACTTTTCTTTCCTTATCTTCAAGTAATTTCATAAGAATGTTTAACCCATTAGAGAACCTGGATCACACATACAACTTTTTAATTCCAAATTTAATTCCAATAGAATGAAATTTATTTGTTGGATTTGTGCTTAACTTTCTTATAAATATCACAACACATCAACTCAAGAAATGTCCTTGATATTTTTCCCATGTGTATCTCAGTGTTATCAGCTTTCAAAATGAATGAGGAGTCATGCAATTTCTTTCTCTTTTCCATGCCATCTTAGTATTGCCAACAACACTGAGTGCTGAATGAGCTTTTTTATTGTTATAGAGCCAAAGGTAATCTATGATCTTAACATTTAGAATGAGTTTAATTATGTGATATGATAATAAGGATCCTTGGTTTAGAAAAACCAAGAATAAAGTAATGATTATGAGCCAGAATACATTAGCAAGCTGAAAACATTTTGGTCTTTTGTGTTGGATACCTTAAAAAAATTAAGTAATATATACTCTTTTCTGTAAGTGTAATATGTATTTATATGTGCAGGCTCTATGATTATGAAAAATTACATTTAATATAAGCTAGAGGTATGTGGTATTTTGTTTGAGGTTGCAACCATAATCTAGACTAGTGATATAACTAAAATGTTTATATGTACTATAGTTTTTGTTAAAAATAAATAAGAAAAATCTAATGAGCAGCACTTTGTAAGCAAAATATCTGCTATTTGTTCTTATGTTCTGACATCTCTAAAAATTTATGCTAGATTGTGTGGAAGGGTGAATAAAAGGCAAAATTTGATTCAGTAACTAAAGTGAGAATGCTTGAGAGGAAAGTTTTAGTTGGACATAGTCAACAGCCAGACTCTGATGCTTGTAGGATAAGTAAAAGGTTAATTTTATTTCTTCTTATCTCATCAGAAGTTTTGTTTACTTCATGTTAACAAGATTCATATTAAACTTTGGTTTCCACTTCTCATACATAAAATGCAAAATAATTATTTATTGAATTCAAATTTCTGAAGGCTTGAATTCTGGTTTATACAATAGATTTGAAAAAATACTTGTTTGGTCAGTCCATTAATTATGCCCTACCAACTCTGGCTATGGGGAAAATAGATAAGTCTAAGGGGAGTTTATTTTTTCTGTTGATGTTTTTGAAACTTGGAAGTTTTTCTTTGTGGAAAATCTTAACTGTTTGATTGTGGCCTGAAGATTAAACTCCAAGAGACAGAGAAATAAGCAAAGTTTTTGTCTTTGTTTTAGCTGTGTAGGCATCTGGAGAGGCAAATAGGAAACTTTAGGGACTTCTTCAATGCATGGATAATTTACCACATGTGGCATTGGATTAATTCTAGGCAGCTGTACCCACACATGGGATTGGTAAGGTATTCTAAAAACTTCCAAAAAGTAAAGTGAAATCTAAGACATACCAGGGAGAATGGGACTGCCTCATGCAGTGTATTAGTCTGTAAATCAAGACATTTGTTAAACTATTAAGATATCTGGATGGCAGGCTGAAGGGTTGAGGTGGAGATTTGTGGATGACAGAGCTAGAAATTATGAACTGGTTCAGAGAAGAAGAGAAAGAGCTCTACTAGACTCTCAATCAAGTGCTCAAGATAGTCATTTCCAGGAAGATTGAAACAGATGTACACTGGGACTTACTCTGCAATCCAGCTCTGATTCAGATAAATTCTTTTTTTATTTAGAGAAAAAAAGAAAAACAAAATATGGTATAAATAATACAAAATTTCAAAATATAACAGTAAGAAATCACTAGTTGATAAATTACATATTGTTATCTTAAAAGTAGTTGTTCAAGTTACAAAATCAAAGCATAAAAAATGGACAGACAATGAAACAATGACAGTACAATCTATTCTATTTGATAAAATAACAAAAACTTGGTAGTATGGTTATCTCTCTGGTACACATAAACATACATGCAGTTATATACTTTAGAGCGCTTTCTTTCCCTTTCATTGTTACAATATTTATTATACATTTTGATCTTATTAATTTTTCAGGTTTTTATTATTATTTTTTATGCTAGAGATACAACACAATATTTACAAATGTGAGTCTGATTTATTTCACTTAGAAGATAGTCTCAAGTTGCCTCCATTTACCTATAAAGGCCTCAAGATCATCCTTTTTTATAGTTGAGTAAAATTCCATTGAATAAAAATACCACATATTTTTTTATCCGTTCTGCTGTTGATGAGCATTTTGGTTGTTTCCAAGATTTAGCTATTACAAATTGCACTGCTATAAACATGGGTGCACGTGCTGTAACATGACCTTTTCAATTTTGGGGGGAAAATACCCAGAAGGGGAATAACTGGATTTAATGGGACTTCCAATCCTAGTTTTTTGAGGAATCTCCATAATGATTTCCACAGTGGCTGCACCAGTCTACACTCCCACCAACAGTAAAGAAGTGTTCTTTTTCCCCCATAGCCTCACCAACATTTGTTATCAGCTGATTTCTTGATGGCCGCCATTCCTTCTGGAGTGACATGAAATCTCAATGCTGTTTTAATTTGCATTTCTTGAATGACCAGTGGTGGTGAACATTTCTTCATATATTTATTTGTCATTTGTATATCTTCATCTGAGAACTGTGTATTCATCTCAGATGCCCATTTTTGGAGAGGTTCTTTGAATTTGGGGGCTTGATGTTTTTCAATTCTTTTTATGTTCTGGATATAAGTACCTTGTCTGAGGGACTGCTCGCTAAAATTATTTCCCATTCTGTAGGTTTTCTCTTCACTTTGTTGGTTATTTCATTCGAGGTGCAAAACTTTTTTAATAATATGAGATCCCAGTAGTTGATTCTTTGAAATACTTCTCATGTGGTTTGCATTGTGTTCATGAATTCTTTTCCTACCCCTATGTCTCCAAGATTTCTACCTACCTTGTCTTCCAGTATATTTAGTGTTTCTGTTTTTAATATTTAGATCCTTGATCCATTTTGACTTTAGTTTAGTGCATGGTGATAGACATGCATCTAGTTTCAGTCTTTGGCATGTGGAAAGCCAAATTTTACAAGAGCATTTATTAAAGAGTCTATCCTTCCTCCAGTGAACATGTTTAGCACCTTTGTCAAATATCAGGTGGCTGAGTGTCTTTGTAGCTATATTTGTATCTTCTAATGTGTTCCATTGATCCTCAGGTCTATTTCTTTGCCAGTACCATGTTGATTTTATCACTGTGGCTTTGTAGTCCAGTTTCAAGTCAGGAATTGAGATGCCTCCTGCCTTGCCTTTATTGTCCAGAATTGCCTTTGCTATTCTAGGTCTCTTCTGTTTCCAAATGAATTTTAGATGTGTTTTCTCTAGATCTGTGAGGTATGTTAATGGTATTTTGATTGGGATTGCATTAAATCTGTACAACAGTTTTGGGAGTATGGCATTTTCACAATGTTGGCTCTTCCTAACCAAGAGCAAGGAATATCCTTCCATTTTCTAATATCCTCTTTAATATCCTTTTTTTTTTAGAGTAATATGATTTTCAGCATATAGGTCTTTTATATTCTTGGTTAGGCTGATTGCTAGGTATTTCTTTTTTTTTTAAGATGCTATTGTGAAAGGCATATTTCCATAATTTCTCAGTGAGTTTTCCATTTGTTTATAGGAATGCTATTGATTTTTGAGTGTGGACTTTATATCCAGCTATGCTGCTGAATTTATGTATTTCCTCTAGTAGTCTTTTTGTGGAGCTTTTTGGGCCTTCTATATAAAGCATAATGTATTCTGAAAATAATGATAATTTTACTTCTTCCTTTCTTATCTTTAATCTTTTTATTTCTCTCTCTTGTCTGATTTCTCTGGCTAATATTTCCAGACCTATATTGAATCGGAATTGTAATAGTGGATATCCTTGTGTTGTTTCTGATTTTAAAGTGAAAGCTTTCAGTTTTGTTCATTTAATACGATGCTGGCTGTTGAAACCCATCATATATATTCTGGCTGTTGAAACCAGTTATATAGATCCTTTATCAGATTGAGGTAGATACCATGTATTCTGAGTTTCTGTGGAGTTTTTAACATGAACAAGTGTTGGACTTTATCAAAAGCTTTTCCTGTATCTATCAAGATTATCATGTGATTTTTGTTTTTGGCTCTGTTGATGTGGTGTATTACATTTATTGATTTGCATATATTAAACCATCCTTGTATTCCTGGTATAAATCCCACTCGGCCAGGATGTATAATCTTCTTGATGATTTGCTGCATTCTGTTTGCCAGTATTTTACTGAGAATCTTTGCATCAATGTTCATTAGGGAGATTGGCCTAAAGGTCTCCTTTTTGGCTGAGTTTTTCCCTGGTTTTGGTATCACAGTAATACTTGCCCCAGGAATTAGTTAGAAACAATTGCTTCTCTTTCAATTTCATTGAAGAGTTTGAGGAGTATGGGTGTTAAATCTTCTATAAATTTCTTGTAGAATTCAACTGAGAATCCACCAGGACCTAGACTTTTCTTTGTTGGTAAGTTTTTAATCATGTTTTCAATTTCAATAGCTGATATTGGGTTATTCAAAATTGTTATATCATCTTGATTGAGCTTTGGTAGTTCATATATTTCTAGAAATCTGTACATTTCCTCTGTGTTTTTCACCCTATGTGAGTAAAGATTTTCAAAGCAGGTATTCATGACCTTTTGAATTTCAATGGGATCTGTAACAATTTACCCCATTTCAGTCCTTATTGTGTGAATTTGAGTTTTTTATTTCTTTTTCTTGATCAGGTTGGCCAGTGGTTTATCAATTTTGTTTATTCTCTCAAAAAACCAGCTCTCTGATGCATTAATTATTTGTATTTTTTGTTTCAATTGCATTAATTTCTGCTCTGATCTTTATAATTTCTTCTATGAGCTTTGGTTTTTACTTGCTCTTCTTTTTCTAGAAGCTTAACATGTAACATTAGGTTGTTTAATTGTGCTCATTCTGTTTTCTTGATATGACAATATATTACTATATATTTCCTTCTTAGCACCACTTTCATTGAGTCTCACAGGTTTTGGTTTGTTGTATCTGAATTTTTATTGAATTGTAGGTGCTGCTTAATTTCTTTTTTAATTTCACCTCTAACCCACTGATTTTTTTAGGAAGTTGTTCTTTAATTTCCATGTATTTATGCAGGTTTTGCAATTTCTTTTGCCATTAATTTCCAATAGCAGTGCACTATTGTAAGATAATATACATGTAAGATAATATAATTTCAAGCCCTTTGCATTTATTTAAGAATATTTTATGGGCTAATATACGGTCTATTTTGGAGAATGCCCCATGCGCATCTGAGAAGAATGTGCATTCTGATGTGGTTGGATGGAACACTGTAAACATCTACTAAGTCCATTTGCTCACAGGTTTAATTCAATTTTGTTATTTCCTTGCTGCGTTTTTGTCTAGTTCATCTATCTCTTTGTGACAATGAGGTATTAAGGTCCCCTCTTACAATTGTGTTGTTGCTTATTTAGTTTTTCATTTTTATTAGTATTTGTTTTACATAGTTGGATGCTCCTGTATTTGGTGCATATATGTTTATGATTGTTAGCTCTTCTTGAATTACTCCTTTGACAAGTATGTGGTGACCCTCTTTATCTCTTTTGAACATTTTTCACTTGAAGTTCACACTGTCTGCAAATAAAATAGCTACCCCAGCTTTTTTCTTGGTTCCTGTTGCATGGAGTATTGTTTTCCACATTTGACTTTTAATTTATAGATTTCCTTTTGAGTAAGATGTGTTTCTTGTATACAGCATATTGTGGGATCCTGTTTCTTGATCCATTCTGCCAATCTATTTCTTTTAATAGTTGAATTGTGGCCATTTACATTGATGGATATAACTTTATGTGTTGGCTCAACTTTGTCATGTTATTTTCCTGCTATTGGTTTTCTACTTTCCCTCCTGGTTTCATTGCTTGCCCTGTCTGGTGGTTTCTCTATTGTTGTTGTGGGAATTGTAGTCATTTTTATCTCTATCTAGTATGTCTTTCAGTACTCTTTCTAGGGTTGGCTTAGTGGACATGAATTTCTTCAGTTGTTCCTATCATGGAAGTATCTTATTTCTCCATTAAATTACTTATTTTTATTTAAAAGAGAATAAAACAAAAGGGGGCAGTACAGAGCAGATCAGAACAGGACAACATAGGCAACACAGTACTTTACATTAAGTCAACTGGACATCAACAGTAGCTAACACCATATCTCTTACTCTGCTATAGTTGAGCATAGTTTCAATTCCAATAATATCAAACATAACAAAATAGTATAAAGCCATGCATATAGTGAAAAAATTACAGGGCTTTCTGAACCGAACAACAGAAAATGATCAATGGGTACTATAATATCTCATTTTTGATAAAAAAGAAAAAAATTTGTTTGAACTATCACACATATTCAAATTCCAATAAGACACAATGTGGTAGATAGAACCAATGGTAGTAGAACAAAAAAAGCATGGTAAGACTTCTAAGAAGGATAATATTAAATCAGCAATAGCTGTCATAATGTTTTCTTCAAAACAGCTGTTTATATCATCACGTATGATATAGTCAAACAAAACAGGATAACACCATTCCAACTGATGATTTAAAACTTTGAAAGACTTCGAAGCTATGAGATGGGGCCTCATGCTTACCATAAAGTCTTATATACTCTTATCA
>PVJX010039623.1:0-15658 GCA_004027295.1 Dolichotis patagonum
AAAAAATTTAAAAAATTAAAAAAAGAAGTATTTTAATAACAAAAAAAGAGGAAAAGATAACAATCTTAAATATATATGCACCAAATTCCAGAGCACCCAGCTATACAAAGCAAACATTAACAGAAATGAAAAATCAAATAAGCAATAACACAATTATAACAGGAGATTTTACCATCCCATTGACACAAAGGAACAGATCAACTAGATAGAAAATCTAATGCAAAGAAATAACAGAACTCAATCACACCTGTGAACAAATGGACTTGATAGACGTATACAGAGTGTTCCACGCAACAACATCAGAATATACATTCTTCTCAGCAGTACATGGGACATTCTCTAAAATAGACCATATACTAACCCACAGAACATATTTAAGTAAATGCAAAAGAATTGAAATTATCCCATGCATGTTATCAGATCATAGTGCCATGAAACTAGAAATTAATGATAAAAGCAACTGCAAAAACCCCACAAACACATGAAAACTGAGTTATATACTCTTGAGCAATCAGTGGGTCAAGGAGGAAATTAAAAAAGAAATTAAACAATATCTACAAGCAAATGAAAATACAAATATAACTTACCAGATTTTGTGGGATGCAATGAAAGCAGTCCTCAGAGGAAAATTTATTGCACTGAGTTCCCACATCAGGAAGACAGAACGAACACAAATAAACAACCTGATGCTACAACTCAAATATCTAGAAAAAGCAGAGCAAGCCAAGCCCCAAACCAAAACAAGAGATGAAATTATAAATATCAGAGCAGAAATTAATGCAATAGAGACTAAGAAAACAATACAAAGAATCAATGAATCAAAGAGTTGGTTCTTTGAAAGAATAAATAAAATTGATAAGCCCCTAGTCAACCTTATTTTAAAAAGGAAAGAAAAAACTCAAATTCATGCAATAAGGAATGAAAAAGGTGAAATTACTACAGACTCGGTGGAAATACAGAAGATCATCAACACCTATTTTGAAAACCTCTACTCTCATAGGTTCGATAACACAAGAAATAGACAGATTCCTAGATACATATGAACTGTCAAAGCTGGATCAGGAAGATGTAAAAGTGCTGAATAACTCAATTTCTATTAATGAAATTGAAAATGTAATTAAGTCCTTGCCAACAAAGAAGAGCCCAGGCCCAGATGGATTCACCTCAGAATTCTACAAGAAATACAAAGAAGACTTAATACTGACACTCCTCAAACTCTTCAATAAAAGAGTTTGAAAGGGAAGCAATTATTCATAAGTCATTCCTGGAAGCAAATATTACTCTAGTACCAAAACCTTAGAAAGACCCAACTAAAAAAGAGAACTATAGGCCAATCTCCCTAATGAACATAGATGCAAAAATTTTCAATAAAATATTGGCAAACAGAATGCAGCACATCATCAAGAAGATTATATACCACGATCAAGTGGGATTCATCCCAGGAATGCAGGGATTGTTCAACATAAGTAAATCAATAAGTGTAATCCACCATATCAATAGAGACAAAAGGAAGAACCACATGATCATCTCTATAGATGCAGAAAAAGCTTTTGATAAGGTCCAATGCTCATTCATGATAAGAACCTCACAGAGAATTGGAATAGATGGTCTTTACCTCAATATGATAGAGGCCATCTATGACAAACCAACAGCCAGCATGATATTAATGGCCAAAAACTGAAAGCCTTTACCTTAAAATCAGGCACAAGAAAAGGATGTCCCCTGTCACTGCTTCTATTCAACACAGTATTGGAAATACTAGCCAGAACAATTAGACAAGAGGGAGAAATAAAAGGAATAAAGATAGGAAAAGAGGAAGTTAAATTATCATTATTTGCAGATGACATGATACTTTACATAGAAGACCCCCAAAACTCCATTGAAAGACTCTTAGATATAATAAATAAATTCAGCAATGTAGCTGGATACAAAGTCATTACTCAAAAATCAATAGCATTCCTATACACTAACAACAAAAATAGAGAGAGAGATAAGAGAAGCCACACCCTTCACACTAGCATCCAAAAAACTAAAATACTTAGGAATTAATCTCACAAAAGAAGTAAAAGAGCTATACAGGGAAAAATATAATACCCTGAAAAAGGAAATCGAAGAGGACCTCAGAAAATGAAAAGGCATCCCTTGTTCATGGGTAGGAAGAACAAACATTGTGAAAATGGCCATTCTCCAAAAATTACTATACAGATTCAATGCAATCCCAATCAAAATGCCACTAGCATACCTCACATATCTAGAGAAATTACTCCTAAAATTCATCTGGAACCAGAAGAGACCTAGAATAGCAAAGGCAATTCTAAGCTGCAAAGGCAAGGCAGGAGGCATCACAATCCCTGGCTTGAAATTATACTGCAAAGCTACTGTAATAAATTTAACATGGTACTGGAATAAAAGCAGACCTGAAGATCAGTGGAATAGATTGGAAGATACAACCACAACCACAAACTCACTCAGCCACCTTATCTTTAATAAAGGGGCCAAACATGCTCGCTGGAAGAATAACAGTCTCTAACAAATGGTGCTGGAAAAATTGGCTATTCATATGCAGGAGATTAAAACTAGACCCATGTTTATCACCATGTACTAAACTAAAATCTAAATGGATCAAAGATCTAAATATTAAAACAGAAACACTAAAACTGCTGGAACACAAAGTAGGTAAAAATCTCGAAGATATAGGGGTAGGTAGAGAATTCATGAACAGGAATCAAACCACACAGGAAATACTTCCCAGAATCAATAACTGGGACCACATCTTATTAAAAAGTTTTTGCATGTCAAAAGAGATTTTCAGCAGAGTGAAAAGAAAACCCACAAGTTGGGAAAAAATCTTAATGGACTGTCCCTCAGACCAAGGACTTCTGTCTAGAACTTATAAAGAATTTTAAAAAATCAGACCCTTGAAACTCAAAGACCCAATCCAAAAATGGGCATCTGAAATGAATACACAGTTCTCAGATGAAGAAATACAAATGGCAAATAAATACATGAAAAAATGTTCATTATCATCAGTCATTAGAGAAATGCAAATTAAAACCACACTGAGATTCCATCTCACCCTAGAAAGTATGGCCAGGATAAAGAAAACTACCAACAACAAATGCTGGAGAAGCTGAGGGGAAAAAGAAACTCTTCTGCACTGTTGGTGGGGGTACAGACTGGTGCAACCACTGTGGAGGTCAGTCTGGAGGTTCCTCAAAAAGCTGGGATTGGAAGTCCCATTTGACCCAGCTATTCCTCTTCTAGGCATATTCCTAGAAGAACTGAAAACATCATACCACAGTGAGATATGTGCACCCATGTTTATAGCAACACAATTTGTAATAGCCAGATCCTGGAAACAGCCTCAGTGGCCATCAACTGAGGAATGGATAAAAACAATCTGATACTTTTATGCAATGGAGTACTACTCAGCTATAAAGAATCATCACATTGAGATATTTATAAATAAATGGACACAACTTGAGACCATACACATAAGCGAAATTAACCAAACTCACATGTGTAAATACCATATAGTCTCCCTAGTATGAGAGTTGGTAAGAGTATATAAGATTGTATGGTAATCATGATTCCCCATTTCATTGCTTTGAAGCCTTTCAATGTTTTCGTTCATCAGTTGGAATGGTTTTATTCTACTTTGTTTGACTTTATTATATTTGATGGTATGAACAGCTGTTTTGAAGAAAACAAAACATTATGGCAGACATTGCTGATTTAATATCATCTTGCTTTGAAATCCTACCATGCTTCTATTCTTCTTTTACCATCGGTTCTATCATGTTGTGTCTTATTGGGATTTTAATATATGAGATAGTATAAACAAATTTTTTATCAAAAATGAGATATTATAGTAGCCATTGATCATTCTCTGTAATTTGGTTCAGAATTCCCTGTAATTCTTTCAAATGGTTTTATACTATTTTATTATGTTTGATATTATTGTATTTGAAACTATGCTCAACTATAGCAGAGAAAGATATTTTGATAGCTACTTTTAATGTTCGGTTGTCTGATTGTAAAGTGCTGTGTTGCTTATGTTGTTCTGTTCTGATTTGTTTTGTTCTGCCCTCTTCTGTTTTATTGTCTCTAAAATAAAAAGGGGGGAGGATATAATGGTATGTATAGTGTGTAAAATAGATGACCATATTACTGAATTTTTATTAGATCATTGAACAGAAGAGTTTGAGTGTCCAGCCACATTTATGCTTTGACTCTGTAACTTTAACAACTATTGTTAACAATATGTAATGTATCAACTAGTGATTTTATGATGTTAATTTTTTTGAACTCTGTATTCTACTTTTCTTCTTGTTTTTTCTATTTTGCCTTTTTTTAATTTTCTTTTCTTTTCTTTCTCTTTTAAAATAAAATTTTAAAAAATAAAAATAAATAAAAATAAAAGAAATTGAAAACATGACCAAAAACTTAACAACAAAGAAAAATCAGGTCTTGATGGATTCAATGCTGAATTTTACAAGAAATTTAGAGAAGATGTGATGCCAATTCTCCTTAAGCTCTTCAGTGAGCTTAAAGAGAAGCAATCTTCCCTAATTCATTCCTGGAGGCAAGTATTACTCTGATACCAAAACCAGAGAAGGACCCAACTGAAAAGGAGAAGTGTAGGCCAATCTCACTAATGAACATTGATGCAAAGATTCTCAATAAAATACTGGCAATGTAGCAAATCATCAAGAAGATTATATATCACAACCAAGTGGGATTTACTCCCAAAATGCAGGGATGGTTTAACATATGCAAATCAGTGACTGTGATACACCACATCGACATAGACAAAACAAATATCACAAACACATCAAATAGCCAAAAACAAAAACCATATGATGTTCTCAATAGATGCAGAAAAAGCTTTTGATAAAATCCAACACTTATTCATGATAAAACCCCTACAGGGTTGATTTTGTCTACTGCAATCTGATAAAGGCCATCTATGACAAACCAATAGCCAACATTACACTAAATGGACAAAAACTGAAAGCTTTCACTCTAAAATCAGGAACAAGACAAGGATGTCTACTATCACCACTCCTATTCAATATAGTTCTGGAACTATTAGTCAGACAAATCAAGCAAGAGAGAGAAATAAACAGAATAAAGATAGGAAAGAAAGAAGTTAAATTATCATTATTTGCAAATGACATGATACTCTATATAGAAGACCCAAAAAACTCCATTAAAAGACTACTAGAGGTAATAAACAAATTTAGCAGTGTATCTGGATACGAAGTCAACACTCAAAAATCAATAGTATTCCTGTACACAAACAAAAAACTCACCGAGAGAGAAATTATGGAAATATCACCTTTCACAATAGCATCTAAAAAAATGAAATACTTAGGAATCAACCTAACTAAGAATGTAAAAGACCTATATGCTGAAAATTATACTATGCTAAAAAAGGAGATTGAAGAGGATATTAGAAAAGGGAAGGATATTCCTTGCTCTTGGTTAAGAAAAACCAACATTGTGAAAATGTCCATACTCCCAAAACTGTTAAAAAGTAATGCAATCCTAGTCAAAATACCATTAATGTACCTTACAGATCTAGAGAAAACACTCCTAAAATTCATTTGGGAACAGAAGAAACCTCGAATAACAAAGGCAATTCTAGGCAACAAAGGCAAGGCAGGAAGCATCTCAATTCCTGACTTAAAAGTATACTACAAAGCTACAGTGATAAAATCAGCTTGATACTGGCAAAGAAGTAGACCTGTCGATCAATGGAACAGATTAGAAGATGCAAACACAATTACAAAGACACTCAGCTTCCTTATATTTGACAAAGGGGCTAAATATGTTTGATGGAAGAAGGATGCACTCTTTAATAAGTGGTATTGGAAAAATTGGTTCTCCACATGCTGAAGACTGAAACTAGACCCATGCCTATGACCATGCACTAAACTAAAGTCAAAATGGATCAAAGTATTAACACAGAAACACTAAATCCACTGGAAGACAAGGTAGGTAGACATCTTGGAGATGTAGGGGTAGGCAGAGAATTCATCAACAAAACACAAACCACATGGAAAATACTTCAATTAATCAACAACTCAGATTTCATATTATTAAAAAGTTTTCCAATTCAAAATAAATCACCAACAGAGTGAAAAGAAAACCCACAGAATGGGAAAGAATTTTAGCCAGCAATTTCTCAGACAAAGGACTGGAATATATCCAGAATATATAAAGAATTAAAAAATATCAAGTCCCCCAAATTCAAAGATCCTCTCCAAAAATGGGCATCTGAGATGAACATAACTTTCTCAGATGAAGATACACAAATGGCAAATAAATACATGAAGAAATATTCACCATTGATGATCATTCAAGAAATGCAAATTAAAACAACACTGAGATTTCATCTCACTCCAGAAAGAATAGCTGCCATTAAGAAATCAACTGATAACAAATGTTGGCGAGGCTGCGGGGGAAAAAGGAACCCTGCTCCACTATTGGTGGGAGTGTAGACTGGTGCAACCACTATGGAAATCAGTATGGAGATTTCTCAGAAGACTAGGATTGGAAGTTCCATTCAATCCAGCTATTCCCCCTCTGTGGTATTTTCCCAGAAAAATTGAAAAGGTCATGTCACAGCAATATATGTGTACCCATGTTTATAGCAGCACAATTTGTAATAGCTAAATCTTGGAAGCAACCAAAATGCCCATCAACCCCAGAGTGGAGGAAAAAGATGTGGTATTTTTATACAATAGAATATTGCTCAGCTATAAAAAAAGATGATCATGAGGCTTTTATAGGAGACAACCTGAGACTATCCTCATAAGTGAAATAAATCAAACTCATATTTGTAAATACCACATTGTCTCTCTAGGATAAAAAATAATAAAAACTAATGAGTAATAAGATCCAAAATGTATAATTAATATTTTAATAATGAAAGGGGAAAAAAGTGCTCTAAAGATATAACATATGGATAAGTGTGTAAGACAGATAACCATACTACTAAGTTTTGTTGGTTTATTGAACAGAAAGGTTCATACTGTTATTGTTCGATTGTCTATCCACTTTTTACACTTTCATTTTGCAACTTGAACAACTATTTATGTGATGACAATATGTAACTTATCAACTAGTGATTTCTTAGTGTTTTTTTAAAATTCTGTAAAATTTATACCCTTTTATCTGTTTTGCTTTTTTTCCCTAAATAAAAAAAGAAAAGAAAAATTGATACACTGTTTTCTATCAAGATTAAGAATTTTTTTGTATTAAAGAATAAGGTCAAGAAAGTGAAAAGCCACCTACAGAATGAGAGAAAATATTTGGAAATCATAAATATGATAAGCATTTCCTGTGCATAATATACAGAGACCTGATTAAACTCCCAGACAAAAACCCCTAATTTACAAATGAGAAAAGAACCTGAATAGACAGATCTCCAATGAACATGCATAAACGGTCAACAAGCACATGAAAAGATGCTCAGTATAATGACTCGTTGTGGGAATGCAAAGGGAAACCACTCCGCACCTACTGTTTGCTACTGAAACTGTTTAACAAGAAGTTAAATAAGGAGCATTGGGGAAACTGCGCAGAAACTGGAAGCCTCACACATTCCTTAAGGGAATAGGAAAAGCAGCAGTCCCTGTAGAAAACAGAGCCCAGTGGTGAGGTCACGTGGCCAGCACGCCCAGCAGGTGTGTGCTGGGAGAATGAAACAGGGATTCAAATAGTTTCTAGCACGGTAACACTGCTTGCAGCAGCCTTCACCACAGGCACCTTGGAGAAACACCCTAAGTGTCCCTAAATGGATGAATAGCTAAATAAATGTGGCACATAAATGCACTTGAATGTTAGCCATGAAAAACAAATTTCCGATGCCAGCTCCAACATGGGGAGACCTGAAAAGAAGCAAGATCCACAATGGCACCTGTTTATATAGTTTAATTTGTATGAAATACCTAGAATAGGCAAATTCAGTGGTAGATACCCTGCCTCCTTACCCTATGGGTCATTGCAGAAGTGTGCAGGCTGCATAAACACCCCTGACAAGCCAGGGTCCTCAGACACGCAGGAAGGAGTAGGCGGGACATGGGAGGTTCCTGGCAGGGTTTCTGGGGCAAGGGATGGAAATCAGGCTGCATCTCCACCTCCTGAGTGCAAGCCAAGCTCACATTCAGGGAAGTCCTTTCCTGAGTGTGGACCCTGTGATGCAGAGTTGCCACCAGAGGCCATGAGGAGACCTGCCATGGCGATGCCCCATCACTCCTGATTCTTCCAGGTGACAAGAGGACCCCATGTATGGAGGATCCCGAAGAAGGTCCAGACTGGACGAGTCCCCAGCAGCCCTGCCAAGGCCAACAGACACAGGTCCTAGTAAGAGAAACTTTCAGGACAGAAACAGTCATTGTCTCCAGGGGTCGCACGAGGACTTCTGGGCCCTGGCAGTCCAGCCACTGTGCCAAGAACCTTCCCTTCTACAGTGATGTGCACCCTGGCATTGGTCCTGTAACACCAGTCCATGCCACCACCTCCTCCAGGGAGCTTCCTCCCTGGGTCCCTGGCAACTGACCCAGAGGCTTCACCCTGGAGCCTTTTTGAGGAATGGGGCAGGGCAGCTGTCTTTGTCTCTGGGAAGGCCAGGGTCACAGGAGCTTAGGGCAAAGCATTGAGCCCTTTAGTGGAACCATCCTTCCAGAGGTACAAAACAGCCAGGGGAGGGGAGAGGTGAAGCTGAGCTTGGACACAGGGCAGGTGCAGAGGATGCAAGTGAAATGAGGGGGAGGGGGCTGGGGTCGGTGGACAAAGGGAAGAATGGGAAGAAGCAGGGTGAGGGGAGGATCTAGGTAGAGCAGGGCTCAATTTCCACTGACATTTGGGGTTGCTCATCCTTGTGGGGTTACCTGCGCCTTGTGGGGTGTTTAGCAACATCAGGGAATTCTGCCCAGTAAGTTCCAGGAGCATTCCCTCCATCAGGTGTGACAATCACAGCTGTCTCCAGACACTGCCAAATGCCTTGAAGGGGAAAACCCAGCCTGGCTCAGACTCACTGATGCCCGGCAGCCTGATAGGCCGAGGGGCAATTACCTGACACCAGGAGTTCCAGACCAGGAGCAAAGGGTGACATCACTATGTTACAAATCAATCAATCTGTCAACAGATTTAAAAAAACATGCGACATAGAGAAGTCTATGACTCTTACACAGAAAAACAACAGTAGCTATTCACCGTTTCCTCTTTAAGAATTTACTGCAGTGCAACAGTAATAAAATGACATGGGACTTGCATGAAGATTCACAAATGATTCAGATTGATTTTGAGAATAATCCCTGACAATATTGGTCACATTATCTCTGACAAGTGCATCAAAATAGCTTAATAGGGGAGGAAGAGTCTTTTAATTTCCAATGAGAGCCATTTTGAGCCTGGTCAGCCTCACTGCTGCAGCACCTCACACTGGTCACGAGTCCCCTCATGACCTCCAGGGGGCGACATCAGCATACACAGTCCACTCTCAGGAAAACAGTTCCTGGAAAGTGAATTCAGCTTAGGCTTGGGAGCAGATGCAGGCTGATTGCCATCTCTGGTCCCAGGGGCACTTCTGTGTCCCTCTTACATGTCTGCTTTGTCCCAGTTACTCCTTACTGGAATTCTGAGGTCCCATTTATGTCAAGAGTCTCAGTATGGCCCCTCAATCCTGGCAGCGCCCTTGGGGTAAGAGAAGGTATGAGCACAGGTGACTCAGCAGGCCAGAGGACAGAGGCCAAGCAACTCACTCAGGGAGGATACGGGTCACACTTCAGCACAGACTTGTGGAGAAGGGCGCTGTCCTGGAAATCTGCCAGGGAGGCCAATGTTGCCCACAACCACTTACCTCCCCCACCACACTCCTTCCTCCCCAGGACATGTGGGTCATTTCTATCGCTGCCCACACAGAACTTCAGCTCCTCCTGAAACATCTGATCAGAGGCCAACTAGGGACACCATAGATACAGGGCAAGTCCGCCTCACCAGTCATCACTCAGCTGGCCCCTCTCTGTCCCTTAGATCCATCTCAGTCACCTGTCTCCTGACAGCAAATTCTACCTTCCCAGAGTGCACAAAAACCCAGGGAAGGACTGAGGGCACAGCTGGATTTCTATGTACCAAAGGGAAACACAGCTCTGGATTTGTGAACCTCAGGGAATCCCTAGGGTGTCGACATCCTCAAGGCCAGGACAGTGCAGAGGCCAGGAAGGAGTTGAACCAGTGCTTGTCTTGGGTGACAGAGTCCCCAACAGTCTTGTACTGAAAGTGAGGTCTGCAGTAATGAAATTTCATACAGAAAAGGAGGAAGACACAGGGAAGGCAGAGCCCAGACGTTAGGAGAGGGCCAGGCTTCCTAGACAGACTCCACCCCCAGGTCACATGACCCTGAGGCCTGCCCTTGCCCTGGGAGGAGGCTCAGCTCAGAGGGAGGCAGCACAGCAGAGCCGACCCTGCTGAGCAGCCTGCTCCAGAGCCTGTGCTGAGCTCTTCTCCACAGACGGAGGACACAGCAGGAAGCAGAGACCATGGAGCCCCGCACAGCCACTTCCCACAGAGGATTTGTTCCCTGGCAGGGGCTCCTGCTTACAGGTGAGAGGGGACAGTCCCTGGGAGGCTATACCAGAGGGTGAACACCTCAACATGACTGGGTCCGCTGAGAAGGACAGGAATCTGAGATGACAGAAGTTTCTGTTTGGAGCAGGAAGGGAGAGGACACAAAAGAGGATCAGAGGCTGAGGAACAGGAAACTCGCAGTGCATGGGAACTAAAAAAGGAGGAGGAAAATCTCCATTTTTCTCTAAGTTAATTGTCACTAGCCAGGACATTTCTTTTTTTTTTTTTTTTTTTTCCTGTAGACAGTGTCTCGCTTTGCAGTTCAGGCTACCTTTGAACTGTCCGTGTAGCCCAAGCTGGACTTGAAGGATCCCTGCCTCAGCCTCCCAAGTGCTAGGATTCAGGACATCTGCCACAAAACCTGTCAGGCCACTATATTTTGGAAATTGATCTCAACAACAAAGTCAGGGTGACTCCAAAGAAAATCACACCTGGGGAATAAAGCGTTGTGCTCACCCAGCCCCACCAGAAACTGCACACAGGGCTCTCAGAGCAATCGCTCATTCATCCAGGGTATCTGAGGCTGTTCCAGACCCTGGGCTCCAAAAGAATCAGACAGCTCCCTGTACCCACAGAGCTCTTGTCCTAGAGGGAGGAAAACTGATCAGCAAGGGCATCTAGAAGGGGAAGTCAGGTGTTGACCAGAGCCACAGAGGGAAGAAAGCAGGAAAAGGTGAGAAATTGAAGAACCAGGTCTCTAAGTGAGGGGTCAGGGAGGGCGTCTCCCCAGGCTGCCCTGAATGTGAGCAGGACCTGAGGGCAGTGAGTGGTGAACCATGCAGACCCCTGGGGGAGAGTGTTCCAAACAGAGGGAGTGACAAGTTCAGGGGCAAGGGAGGAGTGAAGTCCCACTGCTGACCTCAGCCTAGTAAAAGACACACACGCAGGCCTGCCACAGTCACACTAAGCAATGAAAACATTGCAGGGCTCAGGGCTCCATCTTCCCATCCAACAGAGTTTCCAGTATTGATGAATTTTCCTCTGTCTCTTCTAGTCTCACTTTTGACCTTCTGGAGCCCGCCCCCCACTGTCCAACTGACTATTGAATCGGTGCCTTTTGATGCTGTTGAAGGGGGAGATGTTCTTCTACTTGCCCACAATTTGCCAGAGGAAACTATAGTTTATAGGTGGTACAAGGGAGAAAGGACCAGTATTATTATCATATATAGGATAGCCGATAATACCACTACACCAGGGTCTGCATACAGCCATCGGGAGACAATATACCCCAATGGATCCCTGCTGATCCAGAACCTCACCCAAAAGGACTCAGGATTCTACACTCTAGAAGCCATAACGTCAACTTTCATGAGTGAATATGCATATGGAGAGTTCCGTGTACACCGTGAGTAATTCTCAATGACCTGTGGGTGTGGGATGGGGTGAATTCCACTGCATACACACACAAAACTGTCAATCCTGGATGGTGCCCCACCCTGCCACATTATGTCCACATGTTGGTCTTTGAACCCATAGTGCAGGACGCATACAGTGGAGATGACCTTCAATAGACTAGAATCCTTTCCCTGAATCCCCCTTGCAGAAGGAAAGAGAATTGGATGGAGTAACTTGAGCCAGGGAGAGCCTCTGAATCCAGCCCCTCGTCACTTCCGATTTACATGAAACTGAGAGTGACTCTGAGGAACTCCTGGATCCCCTGGTCAGACCTCTGTCCCGAGCTCCTCACTCCAACTGGTCCTGGGGAGCCTGTGCTCAGGGTGAGACTTGGACCCACTGTTTAGGCATGATGGGGAGCAATAATTCACTGGATCTCTGAATCTCATACTTTCCTAGGGCTGGTCCCTAAAGCAGCCAGTGCACAACCCCAAGAGACACATCTCAGTAAGGGCACCTGAGCCATTGTCTCTCCTGACACGTGGCATAGGTAGCACAGATGGACAGGTGCCTTAGGCCATAGCTAAGTTGATTGACATATGAGAACCCACAAGAAGATCAGTGTGCCCAAGAGGAAGAACAGAGGAGAATGAGACTCCTGGAAGTTCTCTGTTCACTGGTAACTGTTCCAATTTGTTGTGTGGTGGCAAGTAATACATGCTGCTCATTTACGCAACTACTCTATGCCAATGTCAGATAACTGTGAGCATTTCAGAGTAACTTACCAAAAACATGGCAAATCAGATACCATTTCCTGTGTATCTTATAACAGGGAGACAAAGGCACAACAAAATACTGTTGCTGAGTCAGGGTCACACACACCATGGATAGCAGCTCAGAGGCATCACCCACCTGTATATAAATACAGCACTGTCCTTTCCACTCTGGAATACTTTTTAGGTGTCTGTCAACCAGGGTGCGGTTATTGATTCACGTTTTTAACCTTAGTCCTCAGCAGCTCAGAGAGTCTGGTTGGAACAATCAGATCAAATGTAGAATTAATCAATTTTTACTCTAGAATTAAATCACTTACTTCAGTGCAATGTTTAGGCCTCCTTGCTCAGGAGACAAACCCACATCCTCCCTCACTAGACTTAAAGTACTAACTTCCTGATGTGTTGAGGAATACTTCCCTGGAGTATAAAAGAGATGGCTTTGCTCTCTCGCTCCCCACTAGATCATGAAACCAACATGCCCAGGATTTATAGCCAATTCAATAGTTTTGTGATGAATGAGGGAAAGAATAAGCAGTGAATGAATGAATGACTTAGACCCTTTCAGAGACTGGGACTTACACACAACATCCTGAAAGGTTCTAGCCACAGGAGCTGCCTGTCCTGCTCACAGACCGAGATACTTTTTCTCTTCCTCTGATCACCTAACCTCAGGCCACCCCAGGAGCCACCTCACATAATGACCCTGGAACTGCTGGGCTGTGGGAAGCCTTGCAGGAGTGCTCTGATTGGTTCTGAGGCAGCCTAGGGTCTCATGGTCTCTGGGGAATGTGAAGTCACTGAAACTGCACTGCTCCCTGCCATGGGCATTTCCAGCTCTCTCAGCTCTTTCCCTGACCCTCATCTTCCTCCTCATCATTTCAGCCAGTGCCCTGCATGGCTTACTTCATCCTTTCCTCCCAGGCTGATGGCTGATGATTCTGCTTCCTCTCGTTAACACCTGGGGCCAGGCCCACCCTCCTAAGAAACAGTAAAGGCCACAAATCAGTCACAGCAGCTGGCCCTTTAAGGCTCAGTCAGGAGGCATTGTCCCCTGCTGTGGCTGAGCCTCCAGTGTGCCCTCACTGGGATTCTTTTCTTCCATAGTGCCGGTGGGTAGCATAGGCCACAAGATAGGGCCGAGCGTGTCCTCAGTCTGTGCAGACTCAGCCCGAGGGTCAGAGGCACAGGAACAGAGCTGAAAGGCCCAAAGTCCCAGGCTTGTTCCATCCATCTGACTCTGGACTGCATCCTGCTCCCCATGTGGGGCTCACATCCCTTCAGAATTCCCCACCACCTGCTGCAGCAGACGCTGCCTGACAAGCACTGTTTGAAGGGTTTGCTGCCCGTGTCACTCACACTGCTTTCCCCATGAAGACACCATCATCACAGAAGGTCCTGTAGCATGGTGAGATGCATCAGCCATCGTCAGTTTAGTTAGTCTCTGTCTGATCTGGAAGAATTTAATAAAACCCTAGTGGAGATTCCTGGGGTCAAAAGAAAAGACAGAACAATTTTGTATGCCTAGTTGGGTTCCTGCTACTTTGCCTCATTCCAGAAGCAACTGGGAATATGGATTTCTAAGGATACTAATGTGATTTGTCACTTCTAGGAAGTTGCTACCATCCCTCATCTTATTCTACAGATGCCTCAGACTTCCTCTCTGACTAGGTATGTCTGCCCAAAAAGGCTCAGAGCGCTTCTCATCAGGGAGTGGCGAATTTCAATCTGGCCTCAGGAGCTATCAGATTTGACTCAAAAAGTCTTCAGAGCTTGATCTAAGATCCTGTGGTTCTCCTAGAAAAATATTTGTTCAGGAATTGGGATTAGATTCACGGGTAGAAGTGAAAATTTTCTCAGAGAAATAATTTAATATCTGAAATTTCTATCCAAATCTGTCAAAGCCCGCAGGGTCCTCACCTAACACCTAAAGTAGGAAGAGAGACATTAAACACCAAGGACAGGAAATTGATCCAGCTTTTGAAACTTTATTTGTCCCCCTCTCACTGTCCAAGATCATTCATTAGACTCATGCTCGTGTCAATCACCATCAAACCCCTGGGGAGAATCTCCCCACATTATGGCCTCAGGCTGATACCTGGGCTGAATACCAGGCTTGGTGTCGCTCCCCTTGTGCGTGATTTCTGCACATAAACATCCTCAGTCTGGGCTGTGGGGTCTTCTGTAGGTTTAAGCTCAATGGTAGCTCCCATCTTGACCCATCTGGAGCACAGCCTTGCAAAACAAAGCCTCAGAGAAAACACCTGAAGCTGAGCAGTGGAGGTCTCTGCGGCTAGAGGGTCTGAGCACACTCACGACCCAAGGGAAACCAGGTGGCTGGTGGAGAGGCCAGGAGAGGAACCAGGGGTCTATCCATGACCAAATACTGCAGCTTGGTTCCCACACAAAAAGGCCTGTGTTCTTGCCAGACAAAATGTAGATGGCCTCGTGTCCTCCAAGTGCTCGGGTCCTCATGCCTCGGCCTGGGAGTTGCACTCCTGTCTGGTCCTTTAAGGACTCAAGTTGGCTGAGAGGTGAGAGAGCTGCACTGTTAAAAAATGCCTTTGCCTAGATCAAAGGCACCACACAAGGCAATCTTCTCTCTGTTTTCTGCACAGCAATCTTACCCAAACCCTACATCACAGTCAACAACTCGAACCCTGTGGAGGGTGAGGAAGCCGTAGCACTGACATGTGAACCCGAGACTCAGAACACAACCTACCTGTGGTGGATAAATGGTCAGAGACTTCAAGATGGGGATAGGCTGAAACTGTCTGATGGCAACAGAAGTCTCATTTTATTGAATGTCACAAGGGATGACACAGGACCCTATGAGTGTGAAATTCGGAATGCAGCAACTTTCAACCGAAGTGACCCAGTCTCCCTGAATGTTTCCTGTGAGTAACTTGTAC
>PVJX010039624.1:0-15652 GCA_004027295.1 Dolichotis patagonum
TTCTAAAATATTTTTATATAATTTACTTAGGACATTGAAAGGATTGCATTTCCCAAGCACTTGGACTTTTATTGTTTCTAGCTATTTCACAGTAAATTTTTTTTTAATCATTTGTATCACTAGAGAAGTGACAGTGATTACAGCAACCATTTCAGTAAAACACTCAGGCTATTATCTAGATATTGACACACTAGAGAAAAAAACCCACAAAAGAGGGTCCATGTTACAGGAACAGTGTACACGGGTGTTTAAAATGATCAATGAGATGGAACTCTGAAGCGGAAATGGCAAATATTTGAAAAGAACAAAGCCAAGAACAAGAGAGATTAATTATTTGGAGGATGCACACATGGAGCGCTCATTGGAATGGAGTTTTTCTGTATCTTATTTTCAGAATAATAAATACTTTTAAAGAAGTATGACACAGGTAACCTCAGAGTGACTGTAGGATACTTTCAGTCATGGAAATAGTGTCAGAATGTAGATTCAAGAAGAATTTCTATTTTTCTAAATGACATCTATGAAAAACAGGAAACTAGGCAAACAGTTTTAGAAAGTAAAAACATTTTTTTTTTCTATTTGAGCACAATTACAATATAAAGTATAGCAGAAAAATAGTTTTGCGAAGCGCTGTGTGACTCATAATATTGAATTTATTTTAACTGATATACACAAACAAAAGTATATTTATAAAATGGACACTCATAATTAAAGGAAAAATAAACTGTATGTCATTTTATTGTGAATAGGAGAGATGGTATCATATTCTGAATTACAAATAAAACAGTGGAAAATTGCATATGTTAAATTAGATAATTTTATCTTATGGTGAGACATTGTGTGAGTAGCCAGTTAGATATACTGACAGTGACTTGGACAACATGTAAAAATAACTGGAGGAAACTTTGTACTTGTCAGTTATACATCAATACCAGTCAGTGGCTGACTATATCAGAAATCATAACAGCATCATCATTTTCTAGCCTCAACACTTTAAAAATTTGATTGATCCTACTTTTTAAAATCAATACACTTGTCTCTCACAATGAAACTTGTTCAAACTATCATTATCTATTTGGTTGATTGCAACCCAATGTGCTGCATTACATAGAATCATGAGTTCTGGGGTAAGTCTAATACCTGCTTTATGATTGCAGTCAAAAGAAAGTAAATAAACATTGCTGTTGGCTGTGTCACATTCCACAACTATTTTAACTTTTTGGGCCACAATTTAATCTACAATGATATGGTAAATACAAACAGCCTTACAAATATCACCAGATTTAAACAGGCCACTATTTTATACTTTCAACCATATTCCAAATATAATGTGCTATGAATTATATTTTAGATATTTGTTGTAAAATTTACATCAAATATGTTCAGGCTACTATACAAATGGTTTTAGTAGTATAACATGACAATTCCTAGTCATAATTCTTCATTTTCTAAATTTCATTCTTAAACTTCTCTCCTTTGGCCTCCTCTTTCTCTTCTGCTGTGCCTCTGTCCCTGTGTCCTTGCCTACATTGTATGGAAGCACCTCTGACAAGAGAGACAAGAAAGACTCACCAGATTGAGCCCAGGATGGAATCCTGTCTCTGTTTTTTCTCAGCCCATCCTGTTCATTTTTATATGGTGACTTCCCATTGCCTCACAGGCACCTGCAATAGAAAATGCCCTAGAGAGGATTTTCAAAGCCAAAAAAAAAAAAAAAAAAGAAAGAAATCTCTGAGATCCAATTGGTAATGTTGTCTTGACTCTGGAAGGGTGCAAAATTAAGGCACCCACATTGCTCAAAAAACCAACAGTCAGCATGATGGCAAAACAGAGGCTCTCAACATTCACTTCCCCTCACAAACACTGATTATTAACCATTCATGGAAAATAATTTTGTGGTTGCTCTGCCATTCAAAGGAGTTTTTTCAGCAACCTAGTGGAGCAAGAATGAGAAAAGGCACATTGAAAATGGTTCAAAGAAATGTTTCACTACCCATTTGACATGGGCGAGGCTTCCACCCACTGAGAGAAGAAACTGCTCAGCCCCAGGGTCCCTTCTGGAGAAAGAAGGCTCTGGGTGGCATGTCTGTGCAGTGGAACACCACTGGCCTTATAAAAGAATGAATTTTGTCATTTAATTTTGTGATTTGTAACAACATGGCTTACTCCACTGATATCAAGTAAACTATCTTATAACAGAACGACAAATACTACATGATCTTATGCTTGCAGTTTTAAAAAACGAAAACGTTCAATTCAACAAAGTGGTGGCCTGGGCACTGGAGAAAAAATGGTTAAGGTCACAAAATTTTCGCTATACAGAGGAATAATTTCAAGAACTCCATGTTCAATAGTGGCAACTATACTTAATAATATTCTATCGTATACTTGAAATTACTTTAAAAAGTAGTGCTAACTTTTTTTTTTCTGCTAGTATGCAAGACCTGCCCAAATCACGAGAATGACATTTGTAGTGAGCTGTAAAAGTGAGCCAGAGCTGGACATTTCCCTGACTCTGACTAACATGAATGTAAGTTTCTTTGGATTTCAGCCTCATCCAGATGCTCTCATTGGATTTTATTGTCTGACATCTCATGAATACACTGATGTTTACATTTTTGCTCTATAGAATTTTTTTCATATAGTTTATTTTAAGTATCTAATCAGTTTGTATTAATAATGTGTGAGTCAAAAATAAACATGCCGTAAAATACAAGGTTTTACGTTAGAAAGGATAGAACAAAAGGTTTTTGCAGAGTAGATTAAGCAAGAACAAGGATTCAGAATAACAGAAAATTGGACTGGTTAATGTCAGCTTACTTTTCCTTTGATGTTTTAATCAAGAGACTTTCTTTCATTTGCTGTCTGAGATTGAGCTGGTTCTTTCTGACTGGTTGCCTTGTATATCCTATATTTAGGAAAACATGGTCTGTTGGAGGATTTTCCTGTTTGACTTTCAATACACACTGCTTAGCCTAGTTGATTCAGTTCTGCATTTTCCTGGTCTGTTAGCTCTTAATGCAGAAGCTCACTCCAAACCAATGTGCTCTCATGAACTTCAATTAACACATGTTTTCAGTAACTATATTGCACATTATGGCCTCTTACATAAAGAGCAACACTTCCTCTTTTTGAAAAGTGATGGTGGGAGTTGCTGTGTTCATTCAGTATAATTGAATTCATAACCAAAGCATTGTAACTTATCTAAATTATTTGATGCATAAAGCATAGAACAATCCTTGGTCACTTTAGACATTTCTCATCATCTCAATACTACATTTATGAGCCTCTTTGAATAGAATGATTATTATCAAAGAGATGGAGAAATAGAGAGATAAAGCACTGAAGAGGCAGTAAAATGGATACTTGTTTCGGGAAGCTGAAACTGTAAGTCAGAACATTATCTGTGTGACCTCATCTGGGAACATGAAAGTCAGGTAGTTCAAATTATTAGTAGTTTTTGCATGTTGCAAGTGACATTGAATTACCATGAATATTAATTTAAATTTCCAAATACATTTTAGAGATAAAAATTTATAATTTGAAATAATGAGAATCAGTTTTGTGTGTGTTTATATAAAATGCATATTTGAGATACCTAATTATGCATAATTTGAATGGAGAATTTAATTGTGCATAATTTTAAAATTTGAGGTTTTATAATTAAATTGTGTGATTCATACAGAACACGTTCAAAACATCGTTTAAAGACCTAAAGGTGACTGAAATACATTCAAAATTAACAATAAGCATATCTAGCTAAAAATATGAATGATAAAAGTATCAGTGTTCCTATATTAATGTTTAGATATAATAAAATTCTCATCAAAATTCCATTCTTATTGTAACTAAATATATTTTATGAATTTACTTTTTTTATAAATCATGACAGGAAAAAGGGATACATAATAACATAAAACCTAGAATATAATATAAAATTTAAAGTCTGATATGATGCAAATACTCAAAATCACGTAACTACAAATTATAAAATTAAGCCAAATAACAAGATAACATGAATGATGTTAGTGTTTTAATGATATTTTAATGTTAAACTTAAAAAGACTATGTGAACCACAATCTTAAGGACCAGCAAATGTAAGATGTAGTGTTCTGCTGAAAAGCAGGCTGCAGATACAGCTGAGGAACACACACACTCCACCCCATGTGATTTTTAAGGTTACAGAACTTGTCTTCTGAATCGAACTCTTAACTCCCCAATGCTTCTTTTCTTTATATCACAGGTAATCTATCACAATCCCTGTCCACAGGAAAACTGGGGCACCTAGAAACAGACTTTAACTGGGATCATCTGGAGAAGCTATAAGTCATGAGAGAAGGGAGGACTTTCTTAGGATATGGAGGTGCTCATTTTGATCCCCACAATTCCTGGTGAGGTAAAGTAGTGCGCACTGATTCTCCTTATATCAAGGACTGTCTGCCCAGCAGTCACATGAAGGATTTCATGGTTCTAGTTGGAGCAGCCGCACTCTGAAATACAGGCCATGGCAATCGTTAGTAACTTTTTACTGGAATTGAACCTCTGCTCATGTGTCAAATTTTATGACGTTCTGACCCTAGTTTCATTGAACTATCATTGACACCTTCCTTTGTTGTCTGTACCCACACTTAGCTTTCGTCAGCCTGTCATGTTGCACTTTATACTTTTTCATATCTTTCTTGTTTACTCCACTGCTCATATCTCACGAAGAATGGCATCTCTACTGTTAGAGGTTAAGACAGGGCAGTAGTTTTTCATGGGAGGAAATTTGTTTACCTAGTCATCAGTATAATTTTACTTCCATTCTGTACATATGTATGATTCATTTTTTTACACATTCAATACTAATAGAAAAATCATATTAATGTTACATTTTATTTACATATCTGTGATGCAATTCATAGAAATACACTGTATTTCTTTTACATATGTTGAGAATATGATTATAGACACATTAGTAATTTTAAAATTTACTATTGTTTTATTATTAGAGTTTTCAATGACTCAATTTTTATGCTATTAATAAATGTTTTACACTAAGTGTCACTTTACTTATTCCCAAGTTTATAAGTGAAATTTTTTCTAAGGATGAGATGTAGTTAAATAATTCAGTTAAAAATACTATTTTTATTAGTAATGTTTTCCACATAACATTAATTAAAATTTTCTTCATTATCAAACCTGTGAACTGTTTATATTCTTTTTATGTAAAATAATCCAAATTTTTACATTCTAGTAATAGTAGAATAAAATAATTATTATACTTTCTATCATTATCTTTAAATTAGCTACTCAGTATAACACATAAACCAAAAGATTCTTGCTAAAAACAAAACAAAAGATAGTAACACTTTCATTTCAACTGCCAGTTGTCCTTAGATGTTCCTTTTTAATTCAAATCTTACATCAATTTAGACTTGCCTTGGTAAAATATACTCTATGATTAGTATGCTGTTGATCTTAGCTTTAAATTTCCACATTGTAAGAGAAAAACCTTAATTGCCGGATATTTACATTCACTTTACTCTTAATTATTCTCCCTGTTTTCTGTTCAATTACTCTGTACTGGGAAAATATATTTATACTTGTTTAGAAAGAAAAGTTAAACAGAAAGACGGATGGTTACTGTGTATGAGAAATACAAGAATATAAAAAGAACAACAACTATGTTTAAATGAGGCAAAGATTTATTTTAGGGCTAAAAGACTCAAATATGTAAAAGTCAGAAGCTCAAATATTATCACCATAAATTTAATTACAGAGCAATATATAAATGTCAGAGCCTAGTTATGTTAAAATTCCTTCTCAGGAGTTTGGGGAATGGCTAGTTAGGAAAAGAAAGACTTAGTTTTAGAATAACTTCTTTAAAGAATATGAAATGAGACTTTTATCATTATTTATAAGCAAATTATTGGGGCAGCATTTTTTTGGCTACATAAAAAACATCCTTTCTACAGTTACCCACATAGACCTTCACATAATTGGGGGAAGTCATCACCACAGTGAAGTGTGAGGAATCTTTAATCAGCATTTGTGCTAAAAACTAAGTCTGACACTAAAAAGTCTAAGCTTAAAAACAGTCTAACATTAAAACCAGTTGTTTAACTTTATGCAGATTACTAAACACTCCTGAATCAAAAGTAAGGATAAAATTTATGTGTCTTAATATATGGAATGTTCTTAGGAAATCAACTGATTCATTTCATTGAATGGCAACTTCAGAAATGTTAACTTCAGAATGTTGTCTTATCCCACAACTTTCCAGTAATCTAGTTTCCTGAAATTCTCTTATTGTCCAATAAGTGTCATGATTCAGAAATGATATTCCCCAGGATTTTTAAAGCTACTTTGATTCATGTACCCCACTATTTTTATGCTCAAAGGAGTGTATTCATCCTTGAGAGTCAGGAGTTGAAAAAGTGAAACTAAGCACAACTTTTGGGTGTGAACATCAAAGACCAGTTAAAAGGCTATAAGGCCTTAAATAATTACAACTGAGCATTGAGGTCCAGTGTGCTACATATAGTTCAGTCCTACTTCACTGGACACTGACTTAAGCCTTATTCTTCATGTCATAAAATTGTATAATTTTTTATTATGCCTGTAACATTAAGCAAAGTGTCTCAGAAACAGTGCCTATTCTGTTAAAATAAAAAAGTGAAGAAAAAGTAAAGGAAAGGGAACCTGTGTGACTATCAAAATGATGTTAAAATAATCTTAAAATGAGGGCGTATAACAAGTAATTTCAATATGGCAATGAGGGTGAGGACCAGACAATATAGATATCTGAGGAAAAGAAGGAAATTATGAACTGCATTTGAATGAGTAGAGGCTTTATGGGGAAGTCAATCAAAGCCAGTGTTTGGACCATTTATGGATGAACCTTATATGACAGGTTAGAATGAGACTGTTGACATAATGGCTCAAAAGGATGCAGAGTAGATGCAAATTCTGTGTCCAAAAAGAGACATGAATAGCTCAGTGATTTATTTTCTCACACAGTCCTAAGCACATCCTTGTTACTCTGCTTAAATGTGTGCTCTGAAGATGTGAACAAACCTTCTGCATCCATAACATGGAAAACTTCTCTATGTTATTTTTCTGATGTCAGAGTCACACTGTGTTGCATGATATATCTGAACTAATTTGGCTAACTACTAAGAAATCAATTCTCTATTTAAGACCTGATTCTTTAATTTTTGATTTGTATCACCTTCTTCTCAATGAAAGATAATAAATTTTTCATAAGTTTGACTGAATTTGGGTGTGTTAATCTTAACCTCATTTAACATCTAGATATTAGCCTTATTTCACATTAATATTTCATAAATCAATAAAACAGGTCAATGTTAATATAATGAGAAAATGTATCAAGATTACAAGTGCAGGAATAAGGAGGTTCATATAGTCCAATGCAGCTCAGTAAAAGAAACTGTTTTTGTATCTGTTCATTCAGACATTCTCTGTGCTTTAACGTGCTGACCTTTGTGAGGCAGAATAATACCTGACTGTCAAATGAAGAGACAATTTCTATCAGATATTTATATTTACTGTATTTGCCTCATAACTCAGAGTTCATTGAATTTTGAATTTCATTTGAAAATTTCAAATCTTAACTATTGTTTCATGTGCTACAGAGGAAACATCCAGAAAGAGAAACTAAAACCCTTGACTCTTAGGATGTCAGTCTACAGTAAAACCAGTGTCCATTCAACAACCTTCATTCTCACTGGCATTCCGGGGTTGGAGGCTGCCCACATCTGGACTCCATCCCCTTTTCTGTGGTCTACCTTCTAGACCTACTGGAGAACTGTTTATCATCAAGACAGACCCAGCCTCCATGAGCCAATGTATCTGTTCCTCTGCATGCTGGCAGTGGCTGACCTTGTTGTGTGTTCTGTAGCTTCCCCAAACTTCTCAGCCTCTTCTGGTTTCATGATGGAGAGATTTGCTTGGAAGCCTGCCTCACCCAAGTATTCCTGATTCACTCTTGCTCCACCATGGAGTCTAGTTTCCTCTTGGCCACGGCTTTTGACTGTTACGTAGCCATTTGTAACCCATTGTAACACACCATGTAGTTGGAGGACTGGAACTTGTTGTACTCTGTGACACAGCGTTTTACTTCTATTTGGAGATTTCAAAACCTATAAATTATTACTTTGTTTGCTTTAGAGGAGAGGTGTGAGAAGAATTGACTACAGCAGCTGGACCCTGCTATGTCAGCATGCGACAAAACTTATGTGCATCCATCATCCTTCATTCTCACTGGCATTCCTGGCTTGGAGACTGCCCAGCCTTGGATCTCCATCACCTTTTGCATGGTCTACCTTTTGGCCCTATAAAACTGTTCAGTTCTCTTTACCATCAAGACAGACCCCAGCCTCCATGAGCCAATGTGTCTCTTCCAATCCATGCTAGAAATGGCTGACTTGTGTTTTTATTAGTTTAGATATGTTTTATCAAACTGTAATAATGGACAGAGTATACTTGGGAATCTCACATTTTGATACTAAATGTGTGAGTAGTCAAAGTTATTGAAAATTGCTTTATTAAATTTAGAAATAAAGTTTGGACCAGATTTATTACATCATTAAAATCCCATTCAGATGTGTGGTTAGAGCATACTAAGGAATATGTAACTTTAGATATCTAGTGACTGTCACATACTGCTTTGCTGAAAGAAATATTAGTTTTAATGAAATATAAACCAAAAATTAAGTAACATCCAAGGTATGATGCAAATATAAACCTCTAGAAAATTGTTATTTTATGAACAGCTGTTATTTTCTTTAAGAAAACCTTAACTTCTTTCTCATCTAAAGTACTATACTAGCTCTTTTTATTTATGTAATGTTATCATTTTCTTTATTATAACTTTAATTGCATGTAAAGGTTTCTATATGTAGATAAAGTATCTTTTTAACTGTGGACACTTAATTCAATATAAGATAGTTAACAACCTAGCTTTGTAGGCTTAGTTTGGTACCAAAGGGACACATCCATAAACAAAGTGAGATGCATTTAGAAAGAAAAATTTCCGAAGTGAAATTTTACATTAATTATAGTCACATTAATGATAATGTAACTATAATTGTCATTTAAGCCTGAACAGATAAAATGTACTCATATTAACACATAAAACAAAATTCTTAAATAAAATGCCTTGCAAATCCCAATTCTACTCAACTATAGCGCCAATTGTCCACATGTTTTACTTGCACAGTGAAGGTGCAACTTCTCTGAACTAGATTAGTTTTAGAAGAGTATATGTGGGACATCCTGCCTAGGGACCACTCATTTAAAACCTGAATCCAGATGTACGACCTCTCACAAATTGAATTAGTTCTCTAATTATCGTACACAGATGAAACCCTTTTATAACTGCGATTAAACATTTTGAAATAACATGCAGAGTGTAGTGACAGTGATCATGGATCTCCTCACTTTGAATGTCAACAGGGCACTATAAGCCTTTATTTATCTTAATGGCGGGGCAGTGTGATGATTAACCTTTGGTTTGAGGCAGTTTATCTACAGTTGAAAAAATACTTTCCTTGACTAAACTCCTAGATACCTTTTCCAATGTCAGTGTAAATGCCTAATATTTAGTTAAAATATATTCTTGTAACTATAAAGAATGGGATGAATGCCTTTTAAACCCATGGCTAATCAAAACACTTTTGAGAACACAGTTCTGCTTGGACAGCTCCAGCCAGGAAGGGGGTCATTTTTAAGAAAGGAATGCTTGGGCTTTTTTGTTTTCAATAGATTCTTTCCTGCTTATTTTTTTCTTTTGCAACCATCTTTCATATTTATTCATGGTTTGCTTATCTTTATGTTTTTCTCAACTATCTTCACTTCTTATTTTCTTTTCTTATTTATTTTCTCTTTTTCCTTTTGCTTAAAAAGACTTCCTTTTCTTATTCCACTTTTCAACAGCAGTTAAGTTTTCTTTCTTTTTCTCAGCAACAGTTACTTTTTTTTTGCTCTTTCATATTCTTTCTCTTTTTATTTTTCTCTTTAAGATATTCCATCATTTTCTCTTAACATTTTTTCAAATACCTGCAATGCCTCTCTTTTCTTCAGTGCATTTTGTTCTTCAGTTTTCCTCCTGTGTTCTTCATCAAGCCTCCCTTTGGCAGTTAGTTTCTTTGCTTCCTTTTCTTTCATAGCTTTCCAGGCCTCAAATGCATGCTAATGCTTCTCTCTTGGCAGCTGTTTTCTGTTCCTTTTAGAACCTTAAATTTTTACTTTTATCCTTTTTATTCTGTTTTTCTCATGTAAATGTCCATTTTTCTTTTCTATCCACTTCTGGTAAACAGCTGCCCTTATGTGATCCTGTCCATCAGGCGCTAGGTTCTGCTTCTTTGAGGGCTTTTGGTCCAAGATTTCAAAGTCCCTAAGTAGAGAAAAGAGGTCGTTGACCCTAGAGTTCTTACAGAACTGGGTTTCTTCACAAACTCAGAAGTTGTTAATCTGGCAGAAGCACTGGATACTCTATTCATTGGTGACTTTTTACTCTTCGTGCTTCTGTCTTGGATTGTTTTCTGGGAAGTTCTCTGCATCATCTGCTAAGGATGAGTGAGGAAGTCCTCACAAGGATCTCGAGAGATGGAGAATTCTGAAATAAACCCCTCAAGGTCAATGGTGCTGAAGTCCAGTGAACAGCGGGGAGAGCGGAGGAGCATGAGGTCAGAGAAACCTAGCGAGAGCACCCTTGTGGTGGTCGGAGTTTGGAGTTTCTTCTAGTGATGAGAAACACAGTGGAGGACTCATTTCCTGTGCACAAGAGCACTAGGTGGGGCCATTGGGAGGAGAGTGAGGGGAGGAACATCCTTGAGTTGGCAGCAGTGCTTTTTCAGGGATGGCTAAGGGCGTCCCTGAAAGTGCTAAGGGTGATGCACTTGAATGTGGCTTAATGACTTTTCCCATAAATTTCTAAAAAATGAAACTAATGTTTTTATTCTCAAAGTCCTGTTCAACCACCAGTTTTCAGCTACCGCTGTTCACTGTCCCTGTGCAGATGCCTTTGCACTGGTAGGCCCAACAGTGCTCGGAGATTTAAGTGGCAGGGAGCAGCTCTGGAGTCCTCCTCCACCTCTGGCCCAGCCTTCTCCCTGTCTTCTTCAAGGTCATCAGTGGCCACCTCATTTTCCTTGAGTTTCTCAAGTTCAGGAGCAACACATGTCTATCAAAACTGTATTTTCTTCATTTTCATCTAATTTCCAGGAATCATGTGTTCAGCAGCTTCTCCATTCTTACCTGCTATGGTGCCTTCTCCTCAGATCCTGGCAGAAAACACCTTCCAGGGCTTTCTTTAAGAGATGATAATGAAGGCTTTTAAACAACGGATTGTGTTTCTCAAGAGCAAGGTCTGCAGATAATGCGTCTTTCTCAGCTTCCAGCTGTCTGACACCCAGCTCGGGAAGGGAGGAAGGCCCAGAATCAAAGTCCTCACCAAGGCAGTTTCCTTCTCTTCTCTTTGTTCTTTCTTCTCCTCCACATGTCTGCTCTTTTTAACAAGCTCCTTAGCTGAGGTGAAAGCCTAAAACCTTCAGTTCATCTGCTTGAAGACTGCTGCTATTGTCTGAAGAGGTACTTTTGTTTGGGAAGAATTCTGGGTTTCAGTTTTATTTTAATTCTCTTTTTTTCAACTTCTTGATCTTTATTTTGAGATTCAGAGAAGGAATTTGCAACCGTATCTTCACTGACATCAGGTGCTCTTTCTTCAAGATTCTTGATGGCAAGTTCTGGCTCATCTCTCCTCATGTCACTGTTCGATTGATATCTTGATTTCCAAAAAGCCGGTTGTGGAGAATTCTTTTCTTCATCGGATATATGAAAATAATTTATTTTTAACTGAATTTTCATCTACTGAGATATCAGAAGAATCACCTAAGGAAACAGCACCACTTTCAAAGCCATTTGAGTACTCTGAACTCTGCCTGGCCAAGTGGGCTATGATTGCGCTTATCAGCTCATCCTGGAGTTTGCTAACTTTTGGAATTTTCATGTATGCCAAAGTTGTGTGGAAAAGTTGGTCAGCCATAGTGTATTTTTCCCTGTACCTCTACTAAATAGTTAACAACTGGTTAGAATAATTCATTCAGTCTGCGATGGTGGCAGGCCTGGTTCAGGAACTTCCAGATGGGCTGTGCCAAGCTCGCCTCCCAGGTGCAGGAAGCACAGTCCTGGCAGGTGGCATCGTGCTTCCTCCTTGGGCTCCTGGCTTTATGCCCACCCAGGCTTCACAGCCCAATTACTGTATTTACTTTGGTGCTTTTGTAAATAGTACAAGGTGTTAATTTACACTTTTAGTTGTCCTTTGGTGTATGGGAAAGGAATTGATTATATGTCATTTTGTATCCTACAACACCAGTATAATTGGTTATTCGTTCAAAGTTCTTGTTTTGCCAGGGATTTAGCTCAGTAGCTTAAGCGCCTGCCTGGCAAGCGCGAGGTCATGAGTTCAATCCCCGGTACAAAAAAAAAAAAAAAATGGCATTGTTTTGTTAGAATTTCCTATGAATGTAATTATGTCATCTATAAACAAAAATGTTATTGCTTCCTTTTTATTGTAAATATCTTTTAATTTTTTGGTATGGTTGCACAAGCTATGATCTCAGCATGATATTGAATAGGAGTAGTAGGAGTGAATATGTGTTTTACTCATGGTCTTGTTTGAAAGTCTAGGTTTCCCTGCCTTTACATGTGATGACAGCTGCGGGTTTACATTTGCTTTCTGTTTTTTGCCAACTTGAATTTTCCTAATCTTCTAAGTATTTTTATTATGAAAGGTTAGTGGAAATCATATGATGTTTTTGTGTATCAATTGATGCAGTCATGTTCTTTGCTCTTTAACCTAATTATGTACAGAAATATAATAATAAACGTTCAACTTTTGTTCTGAAACATCTGTAGTTTCACTTTCATGGTTTCATTTACCTACCATCAATATTGGTAAAAATTCTAAGTGGAAAATTTCAGAAGTGAATAATTCATAATTTTTAAATTATGAATCACTTGTACTTTCCAACTTCATGCAACCTGGGATGTGAATTATCCCTTTTTCCATTGTACTCCCAATGTATAAACAATCTGCCTGTTATTCATGTGAGAGTTTAGGCCATATTCTGGATTATGTAATGAGCACCATAATTGTGAACATTGAAATTCTGAAACATAAAAGTCCTTAAAATATAATTGTTCTTATTTGAAAGCCATGTATTTACACATTAAAGTAGAGATTTATTTGAAAAATAGAAAATATGATAGAAAAGTTCATGGTTCATTTCACACAGAAAAAAGGGTTAACAATAACATACAAGTTTTTGCAAGCACAAACACTCAAGTACACTACTGACAGATGTTGGTATAGTAGTTATGAGAAAATGAACCACATTCATAACCAAGTAGATTACAAAATAAAATTGTGTAAACACATATTACTATAGCTGTTAATTGAGTGCAAACTGCTTTACAACTGAGGTCATCTAACACACCATGATGGACAAAGTAGAATTTTGATGGGATAATAAAAAACCAGGATAGGTCACTACTGCATATGCAGTTTCCTGAACAGCTGACAGCTGACAGATTTTAACTTTGACAGTGTGGATGTGCAGAATAGGACAGTTCTTCGTTTATGAAGGATGTCTCCGTGTTTTTAAGGACATACATAGGGCTAACACACTGAGTCAATGTGTGACAATGCCCTTTTGTGGAAAAAAATTTGCAAAAATAAAATAAAGTTTTGAAAACTAGAATTTCCACATCGAATATTGGAAATTATATAAAGACAAAATGGATACCATAGTAACTTGTTTAAAAATATGTTGACAATTTAGCATGAAAAACTGTGAAATAAGGAAATGGGAAGCTAACAGGAAAGTCTGACATATGAAAAGGTGCATTGCAGGCTCACTTTATTGGCAACTGCTCAGAGGAAATCTGTAAGCACTGTCACTAACATTAGCACTACTAGAAACTGTGCGTCATGGTGAGCAGCTCTTCTTATTGTTCGTTTAGGGTGTGACTGTCCTTAAAGAACACACTCATACTCATGTTCTACATTTGCTGCATTCTTGCAGTATTTCTATGGCTCAGAGTACACTGAAAGTATTTCCCTTTGTTTTTTCATTGTCTATTTCATTAATTCCCAGGCTGCAATTTATAAGTGGTACTCTTTTACTTGGTTAGTTAAATATTTTGTGAGTCTCAAGATTGAAGCTTGGGTTATTGATTTGAGATCTGTGCTCTAAGTTACAGTGATAAATTCTCTTGTAAAAACTACATTAGCTGCATCCCATGAATTTTAGTGTTTGCTGTAAATTTTATTAAACCAAAGTACAACAAAATGTCAAATTCTTTCCAGATGTTTTAATTGTTTGATTAATTTCTTATCAAAGAATGTGTAATTTCATTTTGACATACTGTGAATTCCTCAGTATTTTGGCTGTTGTCTAGTCTTATTACTTTGTGGTCCAAGAACATATCTTTTATTATTTATATCATTTTAATGTTCTAAAGGTTTTTGTTAGTGTTCTAGCATGTTTTCTATTCTAGAGAATATTCTATGTGTATCTGAAAGATGTATATTCTTTCATTTTGGAGAAAATTGACTTATAGTGTTGCTTGGCCTTTCTGTTTCCTCATTTATCTTCTGTCTACCAATGCTATCAACTGTTAATAGCAGCACATTAACATTTTCACTATTATTTCTGAATTCTTTATTTCTCCTTTTATTTATGTGAGATTTTACTCCTTGTATTTTGCTGATCTGTTACTACATCTATGTTTATTTTTAATTGCTCTACTTTTTCACAGGATTGGCATTTATATCACAATAAAAATGACCTACTTTTTCAAGTATTGCTTATTTTTATTTTAAAGTCACATTCAAGGCAAAATATAAGTTTCATTTCCATGGTATTTGGAGGAAGTAAGTAAAGCTGTAACCCTGAAGCCACTGAGAAGGAAATAATAGAGAACAAAATGAATTAACTCTGCATGTGTTTACATTGCAGGTTTTTAAAATGGTAATACAAGCTGTCTTAATAATTAAAAGACCTTCGTGAACTTTCGCAACAATGAAGATTTTTTTTTAACATGTGAGGTAAGAGGAAGATCCGATTGATTCAAAGGGAATATTTCATTGTATGTACACAGAAATGCAGAAGTGTTGACTTTGAAAGAGATATTTTTAATATCTGTATGACATATTGGAGAAATTAGACAAGATTAGATAAGTAATCTTTCTTCTTGGCTAACATGCAGTGCTTTATGTCTTAAACTTGATGCAGTCTTAAAGATTCTTAGAAATCTCAACTCAATAATAAAAAGATCTGTAGCACTTGCTCCAAGTAATCATATTCTAATAGAAATCACATAGTGTGGATATGATGGACTCCAAAGAGGTCAGAAGGAAATTGTCTACAGAATTTGTCATATATTGATTTTTCAATCTGTTTTGCATAAATCATATCTATAGAGATGGATTTCTAAGTTAAAACATAAATTAATACTAATAATTATAAAGTTACTATATTTGACAATTTTTTATGTAGATGGCAATGTTCTAAATGCCTCAGGGAAGTGTATGTCTCATATCTAGCCAACAATGAGAGTGCTATTAGTTTTACCATTTTATAA
>PVJX010039625.1:0-15628 GCA_004027295.1 Dolichotis patagonum
TGGCTATCCATATGCAGAAGACTAAAACTAGACCCATGCCTATCACCATGTACTAAACTAAAATCTAAATGGATCAAAGATCTAAATCTTAAAACAGAAACACTAAATCTGTTGGAAGACAAAGTAGGTAAAAACCTCAAAGATATAGGGGTAGGTAGAGAATTCATGAACAAGAATCAAACTGCATGGGAAATACTTTCCAGAATCAATAACTGGGACTATATCTTATTAAAGAGTTTCTGCATGTCAGAAGAAATTTCCAGCAGAGTGAAAAGAAAACCCACAAATTGGGAAAAAATCTTCATGGACTGTCCCTCAGATAAAGGACTTCTGTCTAGAACTTATAAATAATTTTTAAAAATCAGACCCTCGAAATTCAAAGACCCAATCCAAAACTGGGCATCTGAAATGAATACACAGTTCTCAGATGAAGAAATACGAATGGCAAATAAATACACGAAAAAATGTTCATCATCATTATTCATGAGAGAAATGCAAATTAAAACCACACTGAGATTCCATCTCACTCCAGAAAGAATGGCCAGGGTAGAAAAAACTACCAACAACAAGTGCTGGAGAGGCTTTGGGGAAAAAGGAACTCTTCTGCACCGCTGCTGGGAGTTGTAGACTGGTGCAGCCACTGTGGAGGTCAGTCTGGAGATTCCTCAAAAAGCTGGGTTTGGAAGTGCCATTTGACCCAGCTATTCCACTTCTAGGCATATTCCCAGAAGAACTGAAAACATCATACCACAGTGATATATGTGCACCCATGTTTATAGCAGCACAATTTGTAATAGCCAGATCTTGGAAACAACCTAAGTGCCCATAAACTGAGAATGGATAAAAAAGTTGTGGCATTTTTGTACAATTTTATACTCAACTCTAAAGAATTATCACATTGAGATCTTTATAAATAAATGGACACAACTTGAGACCATACTCATATACGACATAAACCATACTCACATGTGTAAATACTGTATAGTCTCCCTGGTATGAGAGTTGGTAAGAGTATATAAGATTTTATGGTAATCATGAGTCCCCACTCATAGCTTTGAAGCCTTTCAATGTTTTCATTCATCAGTTGGAATGGTTTTATTCTGTTTTGTTTGACTTTATTATGTGTGATGGCATGAACAGCTGTTCTGAAGAAAACAAAGCATTATGGCAGCCATTGCTGATTTAATATCATCTTGCTTAGAAGCCCTACCATGATTCTACTCTGCTATTACCATCGGTTCTATCATGTTGTGTCTTATTGGGATTTTAATATATGTGATAGCATAAACAAATTTTTTATTGAAAATGAGATATTATAGTAGCCATTGATCATTCTCTGTTATTCAGTTCAGAATGTCCTGTAATTCTTTCATTCTTTTGAATGGTTTTATACTATTTTGTTATGTTTGATATTATTGTATTTGAAACTATGCTCAACTATGGCAGAGAAGGAGATATTTTGATATCTACTGTTAATGTCCAGTTGTCTTATTGTAAAGTGCTGTGTTGTTTATGTTGTTCTGTTCTGATATGCTTTGTTCTGCCCTCTTTTGTTTTATTCTCTTTAAAATACAAAAGAGAAATTAGGCAAACAATCATTGGTACCCAATCTGCTTGTTTATATACTACATTTCTTTTCTTTTCTTTTCTTTTTTCTTTTCTTTTCTTGAGACAGGGTCTCACTATATAGCTCATGATGGCCTTGAACTCACTACCTAACCCCGGTTGGTGGCCTCAAACTCACGGTGATTCTCCTGTCTCAGCCTCCTGAGTGCTGGGATGACAGGTGTGCACCACCACACCCAGCTATATACTAGATTTCTAGCTCTGTCTCTGGAACCCCAAACCCCTTTTTTGATGTCTGGTTATATCTCCACAAACGTATTATCATTTGTCAAAATGGTATGCAGGCCACCAATCCACATGCCTTGTGTGGGTTAGAACATGGGCCTTATTTCTAACGGTTTCTCCCCCTATTATGAAGAACTGTGTGACCCCAAAAAATGGGCAATTGTTTTGTGCTTTGACTTCGACTCTGAAGTCTTCCTATGTGTAAAGATGACGGGGCAGTTCCTCTTACACACTGTCTCCCAGTCATCTGTGATTCTCATTTTAATTCGCGGGATCCAGTTGCCAAACTCTCAGGAAGAGTTTTCTGCTCTGAGTATTAAAGTGAGCGAGAGCAGCAGAGAGCCTGTCCACGGGATCCGCAGGTGCCTGTCTGACCGCAGTCCCCTGCTCAGGGCCGCGCAGGACGTGGTGGGTCCTTGGAGGTTCCCTTGCTCTCTCTCCATGCCTGCTCTGCAGGCTGAGGGGCGGAAACCACCAGCCGCCCGCTGTGCCAAGCAGGGCTGAGCTCTGCAGACAGAGGTCCACTCTGGAGACCCACAGCTGCGCTCTCCGAGGCTGGGCAGACCTGAGCACATCAGCAAGCTGGTGAGGAAGTGACACCCCCTGGCACATGTCCCCCAGAGCCATCTGCACCGTAAAGTCCACGGGCAGGCTGCTGCCAGGCGCCGCGCTGAGCCAGAACCCTGGGGCCCCCGGCGCTCCGCAGACCGAGGGCAGCCGGCGGGTGGGTCTTGGGGATCTGCCGGCTCGTGGCTGCCACCCACAACCTGTGACTCCGACGTCCCCAGATTTAGCTCCTCGCACCCCAGGAGCTGGCTTGCGGGGGGCTCCCGCAGCTACCTCGCTCCACCACCACTTGGGAAGTTCAATCCCCGGTACCAAAAGAAGAATGAATTCAGTGGGTTTGTGTCTGTTCATCTAACTCAGGGTCAAAGTGTCGTCACAGTGCAAGGGGAGCCCCAGGAAAACAATGCGCGGGCCGCTGACTCCAGAGCAGAGAGCTCGGGAGGGTTCTGCAGACCCCTGCGCAGTGCGGAGGACCCTCGGGGGAGGTTCGGGGCCACTGCGCCCTGCAAGGTGCCCGCTCCTGCGCTCCTGCGCTTCTGGTCCCCACCCGGACCCCTTCCTCTTCCATCCCCGCCTTCCGCTGGCTCTGTGGGCAGCAGGCCTCACTCTCCGGCCGCTGCCCGCAGTCCCGGTGTTTCTCCCGTCTCTGTCCGTGACTGACGTCGGCATCGTCCCCGTTGCGACACAGCTGCTCCCCAGCCGTGTCCTTCTATGGCGTGGAGAAGTGGCCGGGCGCTGGGGCCCTCTGGTCTATTCCTCCATCACGAATCTTCAACTTTATTCTGCTCACGAGAACAAAATGCTGGTTCACTGCTGCTCTGACGAATTCCGCCGGCTACTCCGGCCGGTCAGCTCGACTTGAGCAAGGGTTTCCTGGGGAGACGATTGGATCGCAAACGCATTAATCGCATCAGTGGATTAACATCGATGAGTGTGTTACTGAGAGGGACATTAGGATTGAAAAAAGTGGGTCACGGGCGTGGGGCTGCCCGGACAAGTCAGCACTGCTGAAACTCTCAAGCAAACCTTTAGCTATCAGCCCCTGTGAAAATCAAAAGGAAGTTAAGTGCTGCTGGCACCCAGTGGCACAGGGTAGACGTTCCCATCCCAAAAGGGAGAAATACCGCGAGTAGAAACCCAGCAGGGAAAACACGAACTCCTGTAGTCCCACGTCCTGCACCCAGGGCAAGCAGTGCCGGTGCGCTGCTCACTCCAAAGGGCTTGGACAGCCCCGTCCCTAGGCACTGGCAGCGGTGCTCGCCCTCCTGGCATCTCCCTCAAGCTGGCTCTGCTCACTCCTCTCAGCCGTCCTAGAGACCCCCTGTGGCTGGCGTCTGCAACTTCTAGGGGTCTCTACTGCAGTTTCCTCCTTATTCTCACAGTTCCAGACATTGCCCTCTCGGGGGTCTAGTACCTGGTCTCCCAGCCTTCTTCTGAACTCTGGGTGAAAGCCACCATCGCCTTGTAACCAGCAAACCAGTTTCTTGTGTTTCTTAATTAACTCATGGCACAGTTGCTTGTATTCTGCCATATAGCACTATGGAACTATTTTATGGTAGTATTTCTGCCTGTGAACCCTGGGGCCATCTTTGATCAGCCATCTTTGTGTAGGTCATATCCCTAGAATAATGTGAATCATTTGTTTCAGTTAGTACATACTTTTGTCTTTTTGACTTCTAATTTTTATGGCTCTGGTAGGGTTTCAGATGAGCAAAACAGCGATAGAAATGTGGACAGTAAAGGCCAGGTTTATGAGTTTTTAAAATGTACTCTTAAGATGACCATATTACTGTTTTTGTTAGATCGCTGAGCAGAACTGTGAACAGTCTCACTGTTTGAGTGTCTACTTTGTATGCTTTAGTTTTGTAACTTGAACAACTGTTTCCAAGATGACAGTACGTAATTTATCAAGTAGTGATTTCTTAGTGTTTTTTTGTTCTTTTCTTTTTTTCCTTTGGAATTCTGTATTGTTGCTACCCTTTTTTCTGTTTTTTCCTCTTTAAATAAAATTTTAATAATAATAATAAGTACTGTAAGGAGTTGGACCAGAGGCCATGCGTGTCACATTTTGGCTAAGAACTGGTCTATATTTTGCCCATGTCCTGAGATTTGGCAGAAAGCTGAGTATGAGGACTGGAGACTAACTGATTTGGGGAGAAAATTTCAAGGCAGGCCACTGTTCCAACAGTGTTATGAGTTTTAATGTCTGCTTGTAAAGCCAGATTTATAGTGATAACTGGGAGTAACTGGAGGGCAGATGAATTTGAAAAATTTCCTTTCAGTCCAAGGTAAACTTGAAGATAAATGATGTGTATCTGTCTCAGTTACTTTTTTCTTGTTGCTAAGACAAAATACTTCATGCCCAAAATTAGGGAACAAAAGGTTTATTTCTTACACTTCTTGAAAGTTTCAGTCCATACTCAGTTGGCTCCAAGGCAGCATGGCATGAGGCCCTTTATGGTGGCTGTAAACTGCAAAGCAGGGAGAGAGACACCTTCTTCCCGCCATAACATCATATCCTGGCTCCACCCCTAGGTGAGTGTAGCACTCACACCACCAATCCAAGCACTAGACAATGAACCAATCACAAATGCATAATTGCAGGAAGCTTGGGAGCCACTGACATAAACCATGACAGTATCTTTGAAGAGATTACAGCCATTAAATGAAACCAGTATTTTGAAAACAAGAAGAAAGATGCCTTGAGGGCATGTTGGTAATCTGCATGATCTCACCCCACTATACGCTCAAAAGTATGAAAGTGTAAACCTTTCATTTGAAAAGAGAGGGCCTGGACACTCTGCTCAAGAAGGTTCACCTAAGGAATTGGTGCACTAGGAACCCTTTCACCATGGTCAGATATCCATGCCCTCAGAGGCTGCTGCAGCCATGTTTCAAGAGGGCCTGGCTACTGCTCAATCTGTCAGCAAATCTGAAAGTCATCTTCATCCAGATTTTAAAGGAAGGCCTGCAAGGCCAAGGAAAGTGCTTCTGAGATAAGTGCTTTCCAGAGGCAGTGGAAATAAAGTTGAAGGTGCATTGGAGATCCAAGAATGTTGGAGATTCTAGAAATATACAAAGTCTCCTAAAGAGAGGCTCAGGAGCCTGCTGTGGGTGAGATCATGCAGCCAACTCTCTTGAGCCAACTCAACAGAGAAGCTCTGTGGGCTGCAGCTGCCAAAGTCAAAGAGGTGAGGATTCCCAAGCCTTCTGGAATTCACAATTCACTACCATGTGTCCTGAATGCCAAACATGGAGTTCTGGGACTTAACACTTGACTTTCTGGGTTCCTGTCTACCTTTGGTCTGATTCTTCACCATTTTGGAATGGAAATGTTTATTCAGTAGCATTTCATATTAAAATCAAGTAACTTGCTTTTTTTATTTTTATGAGGATTTTAGAAAAAATCAGCCTTGAGTCTCATAAGAGACTAACTTGGACTAATGAGAATATTGAGAAGTACTGGAATTGTTGAGACTTTCAAAAAGGGATTATGGGGCCAGGGATGTAGCTCAGAGGCACAGTGCCTTCCTGGCAAGCACAAGGTCATGAGTTCAATTCCAGGAACGAAAGAAAAGAAAAAGGATTCTGGTATTTTTTTGTTGTTATGCAGGATACTTGTACCATGCTGGGCAGAATTTGGAACTCACTATTGCCCTTATTTGCAGTTCAACAATGGTTGGAGGAGATGTTTTTGCTATTCGTGTTGATAGGGGTTAAAATGTGAAAACTAAATTTACTTGTCAAATTGATTGGCATGGGAGACACCAAAGGCTTGGTGGCCCACAGAGGCCTGTGTTCTGTTTCTCTTTTGGCTTGTTTATATGTTTGTTTACCTGCTTACTTTGAGACAGTGTCTCATTATGCCATTCAGCTTGTCCTTGAAAGCACTATCTAGCGCAGGCTGGCCTCAGACTCATGGCGATCCTCCTGCCTCAGCCTCCTGAGTGCTGGGATGACAGGTGTGCACCACCACGCCTAGCATCTTCAGACTATTTCTGTTCTCTTACACCTTTCTCTGGCCGATCACCTGCCCTGCTTCCCAGTGCCATGAACTAAACAGCTTGACTCTACCAAGCCCTGTCTTCTGTCATGAGCTTTCTGTGCTGGAGGAACCTGATCACAGACTAACCCCTCAACAAACATAAGCCAAATAAACCCCCTGTCTTTAAGTTGTATCAGGTAATTTGCTTCATTAATGGGGAAACTGAGTAATCCAATGGGTGACTATAGCTTACCACAACTTACTATGTGTTATATAAGGAATAAGAAGACAGGAGTATCAAATTGCTTAGCACAGATAAAGTATAAGAGTTCAAGGAGATGGAAATGCCAGTTAGTCTGACTTGATCATTCACACATTGCACAAATGTACTTGAATTGCACACCGTACTTTATAAACATGTACAATGGTAATATTTTTTCTGTGTAGTGATCATTAAACCCAGTCTTGAACTGAGTGACATGCCCCTGTCATATAAAAAAGGTTTTTAATTTTTGAAAAATGATCTTGGCAAAAAAAAAGAAAGAAAAATGATCTTGGCAAATTTTCCAAGGCTGGGTTTAACTTGCTATCTTCCTGTCTCAGCCTTCTGACACTACATACATGCACCATTGTACAAAGCAATGATGAAGTTTTTAAATTTTAAAAAATTAAACTCAAATGCAATTTTAAAACACTAACACTCTACTGCATACCCACATGTGTACTGGTATATTAATTTTCTTTTTTGAAAATGTTTTGTAGCCAAAGTAGAGAAAACCAACACATCCCAAAGTATAGAAGATGAAACAGCAATTAAATTCTTGTGGCTGAGTGGGGTTAGTGTCAGAAACAACCATCTTCAATTAAAATTTCAGGAGATCTGGACACCAGCATTGCATCCCCACTTAAGAAAAACTAGCTAGAGCGAGGCGGTACCTACCCCTTAGTCAAAGCGCATGCACTCCAGGTTACAAGAGTTCCCATCTGGCCTGTGGAAGGCATTTGACTTCACACCTCCTACAAAGGGGAGAGAAATGTGTTCTCAACATAAATATTCCATCTGTGAGAGGAGGCACTGATTAACTACCATAGGCTCAGCAACTTGGAAGAAACAAACAGAAAAAAACTGATTTATGACAGTAATTTTTATACTCTGTACTCTAATGTGCACATGAATTACCTGGGATCTTGTTAAGGAATACAAATTCTAACCCAACTGGTCATTGTGGAACCTGGGATCATGTACTCATAATAAGTTCTCAAATGATAAGGACGCTGCTGCTCCAAAGACACATGTCTGGTTCTATGGTTTTTGGCACCTCGGAATTTGCCTCTACTTGTAGAGTTAGAATTCTTCTGGGACTGAAGCTGGGCCCCTCTGATGAAATAGAGGCTCAGCTAACTGGAGTCAGACCTGGTTCAGGGCTGGCCTGAGATTGGAAGTTAAGAGAAAACAAAATATCAGTGAATTTATCTTTCCAAATTTTGAAGAAATTGAAAGAAAAGAAAATAATGCTCATCAGCATCTTCCATGTGCCCAGGTTATTTAAAACACACACACACACACACACACACACACACACACACACACACACACCAGTAAAACAAAACAAAAAACCCACAACACTGCAGGAAATCTGGAACCACACTGAGTTCATTTCTTAGTTTTGCTTCAGCTTTCCATCAGTAAAACTGAGGGTCATAATAGTATCTAAGTCCTAAGATCTTGTGAGGATTGAATGAATATATGGAATAAAATTACAAGAATTTTCTTTCTTGAGTGAAGAATCCTCTCCCTCCATTTCAAAACTGAGACTCATGGAAATGCTAAAAGTAGTTTTTAAAATGATCCCCCAGACCTGATTGTTATTAGGTCTGCTAATGTGGTCATTAATCATAGTCTGTCGACTTTAATGGGTTAAGAAACGCCTCGTAGATTACTGGAGCCCATTTCTGGAGGTGTCTGTGGGTGTTCCCACAGATGGTTAGCACTTGGGCCAGCATATGTAAGGGGAACCATCTCACTCAAAGTGGCACCATCCAATAGATTTGCAGCCCAGAAGGCATAAAAGGGAAAGAAAGGCGTTGACACGCATTTGCAGAGCTCCACCCTGCTGGACGGATTCATCCTGCTGCCATCAGGTGTGGACATCTGTCTGCAGCGTTCAGCCTCCCAGTGTAAACCCATCCCAGTGGCTCCCTGGGAGTCTCCAGCCCTCGGTCAAGCTGCTGCTATATTCCAGATGACTTTCATTTCGTAGCTTCCAGGCTTTGGACTGAGCAGCTCCTGGGCTTTCTGGCTCACCAATTCTCAGCAAGCCATTGTAGACTTTACCATATCTTGCTCTACATTTGAATATTTGTAGAGTCCCCTATCAATATGAGAAGTGTCTGCATCACAAAACCATGTACAAACTCACATTAGCATGCATATTCTAGAACTCAGCAATAAGAAATCACTTCTTAGCCAGGCATGACAGTGCACGCCTGTAATCCCAGCACTCGGGAAACTGAGGCAGGAGGATTGCTGCAAGTTCAAGGCCAGCCTGGGCTACATAATGAGAACCTATCTGTAAAAACAAAAACAAAAAATCAAAAAAGAAATCATTTCCTATTAAGATTTTGAGGGCCTGGGGATGTAGCTCACTGACACAGCATCTGCCTGGCAAGTGCAAGGTCCTGAGTTTGATTCCTGGTACAAAAAAAAGGATATGAGATCAACAACTTATTAAGAACAGGAGATTAGCAAAGTTTGAGTATGAAATGTAAGGCAGCCTTCCAGATATAATACTGTTCTAAAGTAAGCATTATATCCATTATAATTTGCAACACAATTGCAAAGGAGAGGTTTATTCTGGCTGACAGTTTGTAGAGGTTTTGGTCTACAGTTGTTTAGCTCCCAGGCAGGGTGGCACAGCAGAAGGGCATGGTGGAGGACAAACAGTCCATAGGCTGAGTGAGATGTTCCCTAAAAGGAGAAGACATTTGCACAACGCTGGACCCTAAATACTCCAGACATGCAGCTCCTGACCAATCAGAAAGCCATATTCTCAATGCTTCATTTGCATCTCGATAGTCACAGGACCAATTACAAGATGCTAGTCCCTATCCTTCATTTACATACAGGCACGACCAATCAAAAGACAGTTTCTGATCCTTGATTGACACGGCGGAGGGGGGGGTTGCTTCTGCCGGGAAGAAGACGAGAGAGTGTAGCAGCGCTGAGGGCCCAGGTCCTGCTGTCCACACAGAAGCCGTCACCTGATCCTTGGGCACGGCTGCTGTGGAAACCGCACCGAGCTGGGGTGGGCGCACGCGAGAAGCAGGAACCTGAGTCGGGTAACCTGGAGCTCCAGAGCCGGGACTGCGCTGCACGCTCCCCGCTAGGGGGCGCTGCGGGACAGGAAACCTCCCAAGCCCTCAGGTCAGCAGCTGCCCAAGCTTAAGGGGACTGTTGCCCAGTCGAACTCCCTGGTCAAGACGCGTCTTACCACCCCGGTCCCTGGGGGTTTTCTATGTGGTTTCTTTATTTTGTCTTTGTGAGACAGGGCCTCACTATGCAGTTCAGGCTGGCCTTGAGCTCACTTTGTAGCCCAGGCTGGTCTCGAATTTACAACAATCCTGGGGGGGGGGATCTTTAGAGGAGTCTGAAGATGTGGGAAAGGGGAGCAGCTTACCTAAGGACTGTCTTTTTCTTCGGGTCATCTAGCACCCTGTAGATTTTCCAAGAACACCATAATTTTGTTTAAAGGTACAGTATATGATTAAAGTTGCGGTCTTGGGCCTGGATTTAGCTCAGTGGCCTAAGCGCCTGCCTGGCAAGCACAAGCTCGGTTCCCAAAACAAAAATAAATAGATAAATAAATAAAGTTTTTTTGTTTTGTTTTGGATTTTTTGGTTTTTTTGGTTTGGTTTGTTTTTGTTTGTTTGTTTTTGAGACAGGGTCTCGCCGTGCAGTTCAGGCTGGCCTTGAGCTCACTTTGCAGCCCAAGCTGGTCTCGAACTTGCAAGGATCCTGTCTTAGCCTCCCACGTGCTGGCCACCACACCCAGGTAGTGACTGCCATTTTGACCAAGCCATTTTCATCCGACTGACTGAGGCCTTTAGAGACACTTGCTGCTGCAATCAACCCCTTCTTTTTAAGTCAGAGTCTTCTGTGGTTGAAAGTGGGGCAGAACGGCTGGACTGGACCTGGGTCTGATGGCGCCCTGGTCAGTAGCAGCAACAGCAGCAGCAGCAGGAGCTGATTGTGCCTTCTGGGCCTTGCCAGTGCCTGACCTGATCCACTTTGTATGCCTCCAGAGACACAATACTCACTCTCAAGGCAGCAGGTTCAATGGATTAATGGAGTAGAAGGCCCCGCACACAGTAGGTGCAGAATAAATCTCTGCCCAGCCCACAGTGCTCCAGATATGTCCCAAACACACACGTACCTTCCTCCCTCCAGCATTCTGCATGGCTGCAATTTCTGCCCCACACTCACACCTGACAAGCTCCTACACATCCCCAAAAGCCCTGACTACAAGATCTTTTCTTTTTTTTTCTGTGCAAGACCTCACCTGGAAAGCTGGGAGCACCTATTGGTGCCCAGTTCTGATTGGGCCCATTTGACATGATGTGAGTTCCTAGGGAGAGCAGAAATCTTGAGGTTGTGGCCATGGGCAGAGCTTAGTGGTGAATAATGAATTCATGAGGTCGATGTGGTGGTGCATATCTGTCATCCCAGCACTCTGGAGGCTAAGGCAGGAAGATCGAAAGTGCAAGCCCAGCCTGGGCAATTTAGCAAGACCCTGTCTCAAAAGGAAAAAAACTTAAAAGGCCTGAGGATGTAGCTCTTCATGACAGCTCTGGGTTCAATCCCGAGTACAAAGTGGGGGGTTAAAAAAAAGATAGAGAATGAATGAATGAGTGGTCATTTGGAAGGGACATCCCAAAACAGAGCCAGGAGTCCCCAGCTACCTCAACACCCCCAAGCCGGCTCTTTAAAACCTGCTGGGGTGGGGGAGGGCCTAAGAGGAGAGGGGACTTCCGGGCAAGAGCCTCAACCCTTTCCGGAGCGGTCCCTTTAAGGGGCGGGGCCTGCAGGCAAGGACAGGAAGCGAAGCAAGGAGGACTTGGCGACGTGGCGGGAACCCCTCCTGCCGTACCTCCGCGGGAGCCCTCAGCAGCGACCGACCCGGTCAGCCCGTGCCCTGGCCCAGGCCTACCGAAGCCCGCCCCGGGCTCAGGGACCCCGGGGAGCAGCAGCCAGGCTGGGACGAGGCGCCAGGAAGGGGAGTCCACTGCAGGCTCGTCACCGGCCGTGCGGGCTCTTGCTGCAGTGGCCCTGGGGATTAAAGGTAAGGCAAGAATTTACATCCTAGCATCCCAGCGCTCCGGAGGCTGAGGCAGGTGGACCGCTCAAACTCCAGGCCAACCTGGACAACATAGCGAGTGGTATGACCTTGGAGTAAAAAAATAAAACAGCAACAAAAACAAAAAACTTTGCATGACAGAAGCTTTCATTTGTGAGTAACGGGTAAAGGGAAGAGATTTTAGTTTGTGGAGGTGGCAGAGCCAAAACTGGCCTTGAACAGATGAAGGCCAAAAAGAGGCCCCAGCTTGGGTGGCGCGGGGATGTGGGGGGGGGGGTGTGGACTGATTCCAGGGGTGCTCGGGCCTGGAACCCTCCCGGCGCAGGACTGTTTGGCTCCAGAGAGGACTGTCCACGGGCAGAGCCTGCGGGTGACAGGCTCAGACCAGGGCCAGCTGGTCAGCCAGCAGCTGTCCCTGCAAACCCTGCAAAGTAGTTCTGCGCGCCCGGGCGTCCTCGGCGTGAAGCGGTGGGGTCAGCGAGGTGGGGTCGGCTTCTCCTATGTGGTGAACACATAGTACCCAAGCTCTCAGGAGCGCAGGGCACAAAGCGACACCGGCCTTGTGCCCCTTTCCGTTACCTCCTGAAGGCTTCCATAGGCCCAAGAAAACACTGAGGTTTCTGCAGAAATCACGTTTGTAAGTCCCTGATTCCTCTGAAACAGAGCTTCCCCGGTCTAACCCTGTTTAGTGAGTAGCACTTTCAGGGCCCAGGACTTTGTCCTCTGCCCCTCCAGCGGCCTGTGCCCCCCACCCCCTCCGGGAAGGTGTGGTTCTCTGAGCACCTGCCAGGTACCGGGCCTGGGCACAGGACAGCCCGGGTGACAGGCAGGCATGGCCTCGCCCTCAAGCTGAGGACCAGGTGGAGGGGAGGGCATGGGCGGCTGTCAGCTGCTGGATCCTGGGTACCCCAGGGACTGGGGGCCAAGCGGAACTGGCACCAGGAGGGTGGGGACAGATCCCTGGGCAGGTCCCGGAGAATTCAGTGTGACTCCTTGCAGGCAGGGCCAGGTCTGGGGCCAGCTGTGACCCTGAACACAGCGGTAGCCCAGCAAGTGGGGAGAGGAGGGCACGGTCATGAGCCCTCCCAGGGGGAGAGCTGGGATGCTGGGGTGGCCCGTGCTAGCCCTGCTCCTGCAGGAGGAGAAGGAAGTGTCCAGTCACTGATTATTGTCCCAACGAGTTCGCCTGGCTTCCTGACCCTCTGGCTGCTCTGTGTGACCATGGCATGACCTCAGGGACCACTTCCCCTCTCTGGGCCTGGGGCAATATTTAAATGGCAAGGGCTGAGCAGCAACAGAGTGACATTGCCTCTCCAGACTCAGGGCCCGCCCGTGCTGGTGTTTAAACCCTTAAGTCTGGGCTCTGGGCACCAATGTGGAGAAGCCCTGACCTGCCCACCCTTCTTTGCCCTGCCACTGCAGGCCCTGCCCCTAGCGCTAGGCTCCCAAGGCCCTAGCTGGGCCTCCCCAGGCCGTAGCCCTTTGTCTCCAAGGAGGTGACGCCCCCACCCCTAAGGCTCCAGCAGCAAATCAGGGCACGGAGTGGGCGACTGCCACCCCCTCCCTGGTGGCTGTCAGCTCTCAGGTGCAGCTGCCAGGTTGAGTCTTCTGGGTCCCAGCCTCGTCCTGACCTGCGGCTGTGCTTGTACCCCGGGCAGGTCCCCAAGTGCTGGCTGAAGTTAGTGACCTAGTGAGACCCTGTCTCCAGATAACCTGGGCAGTGTTCCAGGACCCTGGGCAGCACCCCTGAGCCTTGCAAGGTGAGGGCTCCCAGGTCGGAGCCGCTGGAGCCCTGAGCAGCTGGGCATGGCCCACACACTCCAGCAGGTTCAGGTCCAGCTCAGGGGAGAGGGGCGTGATAGGTGCAGGACACACAGGGCCAGGGCAAAGGCCTGGGGGGACTAGAAGAGCCTGGGGTGCGGGTAAGATGCTCCTTGGGTGTGGGGAGGAGGGACCCGCTGGTCACTGGCTCCAGGCATCAAGGCGGCAAACCAGGTCAGAGCCAAGGCCACCAGGTCCTTGAATGCTGGGAAAGCAGGATCTGGCGGGGCTGGGCCTGGTCAGTGGGGAGCATGTGGTCAATCATGTCCGTCTGCCCAACCCGCAGATGACCCTGATCTCCTCCTTGGACTGGCAGTCATGCAGGAGGAGTCCGCAGAGCCGTGGCACCAGGCCCTGGCTGCAAGCCCCGGGCAGGGGCCCATGCTGACGGAGATGCCACCCTCCCACACCCCCGCCGCAGGTTGGTGCCCTGCCCCCCACCACCCCAGAATCACCTCTGTCCTGAGAGTGGCCTGCACCCCAATAAACCATTCTCAGTGCTCTGCTGTGCTGTTCTTTCCACCCTTGGAAGATCTGGCTGGGCCTGGGCCAGGGCCCCAGTGTGCCCCCAGGCTGGCCCACTTGGGATAGTGGGGGCGCCAGCCTAGCCTGGGGAGGCCCTGGCTTCCGTCCCCAGCACCCCAAGAAAAGAAAGATGGCGGCAGAGATTGGAAAGACTCAACCACAGCAGAGGCACCAGCTGAGCAGAAGCAGGGAGGGGCAGGGAGCAGCATGGGCTTCTGCTGGTTTCTGCCCCGTTTGTCACAGCGCCCATGGGAAGCCTGTGCTCCACCATGTGGTACCGCAGGCAGGGGACAGCTCTGGACGTGGCAAGGCTGCCCTGGGCCACACCACGTGGCTGTCAGGTTTCCTCGGAGTCCTACAGTCAGACAGGGCAGGGCACAGGGATCTATGGGGACCTCGGCGATGGGAGGTGCCACCCGGCAGAGCACAAGCCTGACAGGTCCTCCGGGTAGAGAGCAGGGAGAGTCACATGGAGAGAGGGGAACCCACTTCTCACGGTCGCTTCTGGTCACGCAGGCCCAACCTTAGGGACCTAACAGCCAAGGAGCCTGGGCCCAGATGGCTACAACCCTCGTGCGCTCAATTTCCCACCACGATGGTGCCACCGGCGACCAGCAGGACACACACACTGTGCGTCCCTCCCTGAAGAACAGTCCCATCATGAGCCACATGATTAGTTCTCTCCACTCTGGTCAACCTCTGCTCTCCTGTCGCCTTTGACCCTGGCACCGGGGCACAGCATCGGCTTCCCAGTTGGGGCGCCTGGGGGGAGAGGCTCCCTAGGCGTGGGGACCTCATGGCAATACAGAGATTCTGTCCTGGGGACAGCAAGGGCAGCCAGGGACCCTTGATGGGGAGGGAGGAGTCCAAAGGGCAGGGCCTGGGGAGAGGGCGGGGCCTGGCGGGTGGGAGCTGGTTGGCAGGACCATGGCAGGTGGGCGCGGTCATGGAGGGTGGGAGCTGGTTGGCAGGACCATGGCAGGTGGGTGGGGTCATGCAGGGTGGGAGCTGGTTGGCAGGACCATGGCGGATGGGCGGGGTTGGAGCGCTTACCAGGGAAGATGTCAGCTCCTGAGAGCTGCCCACCAGCTGCTACCCCCCTAAAGCCCTCCTGGCCCCTCTCTCCTCTTCTCTCCCCCCCGTAGCCCCTCCCCCTCCCCTTACCCTTCCTTCTCCTTGTGCTCCTCTCCCTTCTTTTCTTCTCTCTTTCCCCTCTGGATGTGGAACCCCAGCACATCACTGTGTGTCATTCCAGTCCGCAGTGACCAGGACAGTCTGACATCACCACATACTGTGGCGGTGCTCAGGAAAGGCGGGCTGTGTCCAGTGTGGCAGCGCTGCTGCAGACCTTGAGACTGTTACTTAACCTCTCTGGGCTGTGCCGTTCCTTCAGCCTTGGGAATAAGAAAGTGGAGTAGCACACGACCTGTGATCCCAGGTTAAAAGACTGGGGCAGGGCCCTGGAGTTTAGCTCAACGGCGTAAGTGCCTGCTTGGCAAACGTGAGGTCGTGAGTTTGATCCTCG
>PVJX010039626.1:0-15645 GCA_004027295.1 Dolichotis patagonum
TGCTTTATGCATTCTGTTTGTTTCTTATATTGTTCATTCAGGGATTCTATCTGTTTGCTTTGTTCCTCTAATTTTTTAGCTGTGTTTTCACTAGATGCGTTCACTATTTCTTTCACTATTTTTATCAATTCTTCTTTTACCTGGGCAAGTATTTCTGATTTGAATTTCTCCATAGCTTTCCCTAGTTGCATATTTATTTTATTTGATATCACTTCAGACATTTCAGGTTTATAGCTTCTTTTTTCTTCTATGTGCAGGGCTTCTAAGCTTTCTTGGGGAGGGCTAGAGCTTTGAGCCTGCCTTTTGGTCTTTCCTTTTGTCATTTTTCTATATTTCCTTGCTTTGAGTGGTGTTCCAATGCTTTCTCTGCATGTATGACAAATTACCTCTTGTACCCTCAGTTCCTGGAGGTGCAGTGGCTCCGCCACAGGCTCTTGGCTTCCTCACAGGGTCCTAACTCCCCTCTGTGGGCTCCTGGCTCCCTAAGTTGTAAGGCGGATGCTGGGCATGGTCAACCAGGAGCCTGTGGAATCTCAGGCAGGATAGTCCACTGTACCTTGTCCCAGGCAGCTCTCCAGGAGGTTTCCTGCGTGTAAAGGGTGGGCCTACCAGTCCCAAACAGTCAGGCTGAGATGCTGGTCTCTGCAAAGTTTCCAAAGTTTCCAATCCAAACAGCCCAGGCCACTCTGTGGGTCCGGGAGGTTCCCAGTTCCAAAGATTCAGGCTGTGATGCTCATCTCTGGGAGATTTCCTGGGGGTCAAGGATGGGGCCACAGGCCCAAACAGACCTGTCAATATGCCAGTCTCTGGTAAGTTCCCTGTGGATGAAGGGTGTGCCTACCAGTCCCAAACAGTTGGTCTGAGATGCTGGTCTCTGCAAAGTTTCCAATCCAAACAGCCCAGGCCACTCTATGGGTCCGGGAGGTTCCCGTTCCCAAAGAGTCAGGCTGTGATGCTCGTCTCTGGGAGATTTCCTGTGGGTGAAGGCCAAACAAACAAATAAACATAAACAAGGAACCAGATGATACCCAGAATACCAAAAACAATTTTAAGGAACAAGAGCAAGCAAGAGGCCTTATGATGCCTCATTTAGGGCAATACCACACGGCAGTAGTGGAAAACATGGCACAGTAAGGGAACAAGAACAGTTTCATAGATCAATAGCACAAAATACAGGATACAGAAACATTCCTATGAAGACATGGATATATAAAAGAATTTTCTAAACAGCTTCAGTTGCATATGAAATAAAAGCAAGAATCAAGAATCAAGAAAAGCTTCTGTACAACAAAAGAATCAGTTAAAGTGAAAAGACAACCTACAGAATAGATTAAAAATTTTTGCCAGCTATTACCAGACAGAGGACTGTATAATGAATTTTAAAAAATTAAGCCACCTAAAATTAAAGATCCAGCCAACAAATGGGCAAGAGAAATGAACAGACATGTCACAGTGAAACAAAGTCAAATACTCAACCAATATATGAAAAAATGTTCAATATCTCTATCCATTAGAGAAATGCAATTCAAAACAATGCTGATTCCATCTTATCTTGAAAGAATGGCAATCATTAAGATATCTAACAAAACAAACCCTGGGGAGGCTGTGATGAAAATAAACCTTGCTTTGTGGTTGACAGAAATGTAAGCTAGTACAATCATTATGGAAATCAGTGTAGAGACTTCCTAATAAACTGAAACTAGAAATTCCACATGACCCAGCTATACTCCTGGTAGGTATCTTTCCCAAAGACCTTAAGAAACCATACTACAGCAACACATATATACCAATATTTATAGCAGGACAATTTGCAATGGCTAAATCCTGGAAGTAGCCAGTATACCCATCAACAGATGACTGGATAAAGAAAATGTGATATGTATGTATGTATATATACATATGTATACATACATACATACATACATACATACATATACTGGAATGCTACTTGGCTATAAATAGTAACATATTTGAGACATTTGTAGTAAACTATGGATATACCTGGGAAATACAACGTCGAATGAAATACATGAGAGACACAAGCTTAAATACCATATTGTATCTTACAGGGAAATGACAATGGTACCATGTGCAGGGCTGGAGCATGGCCTGAGCATGACTTCCCCAAGAACAAAGAGCACTTGGGGCAAACCACATAAAGAAGCTACTTTAGCCCAAAATAACACCAAGCATCTAGAAAATTCAAGCAATGGTTTGCTAGTTGAAGAGGCTGCACGTGGCACTGTGTGGTTGAATGTATAAATAAATGCCCCTACAGCAAAGGCTAAGTTCCTTTCCTTCCATCAGGAGAGAGAGGTCTCCGCCTGACCCCAGCTTTCATCTCTTCTTTATTTTTCTCATCCTTGCATGGTCCTTCACCCTGGGAAGCTTAGGTGACATGTGGGTCATGCTGGTATATGTCATTTGAGTAAGGTAAAGTATAAAAAAGAAAATAATAAAGGATGGATAGAAGGGGACAACAAGATGAATCTGTTACAATAAGGAAGTGGTCAAAAGGAATAAGGGTGAGGGGTGAGAAGGAGGGGACGAGGAGATAATGAAGATATGCCATATATAGGAACCTAACAACCTCAGTGAGTATAAACATTAGATCTCAACAAGAATGAAAACTGAGATAGGGGAATTACCAGAGAAGGAGTGCAAGGGGTAAGGGGATTGAAATGAAAAGAAACAAGCTCTAGTATGTACATTTATCCACTCCCCAAGATGATCATAAGCTGCCTGCATATACTGGTAATATTTTTTAAAGTTTAAATAAATAAAAGCTTTTAAAAAAGAAATAAAACTTTAGATGAACTTCACAATAGCAATTGACTAGATATAATTGGCATATTTAGACTACTGCATCAGAAGTAGAATATGAAAATATCTGTATCTATATATTTGCATCTACATATCTGTATCTATATCTACATGTTTTTTAAGCTCACATGGAATTTTACAAAGATAACTGCATTTTTGGTGATATGACATATGTTAATAATCTTTGAAGGGTACATTCACACACACTCTGCTATCACAACACAATGGAATTAACATCCATAAAAATGAACAGTTTAAAGAAGAATTATTAAATATTTCAAAAATTTTGATCTTAATGAAAATGAAATCTCATAACTTTGCTGGAAATAGTACTCTTGAACATGTTATTTTCTTTCTGAACTTGTTATATGTCACTTCATTCTTTCCTAATGTATAAAGTTATTGATATGAAATGTTATTTAGCCTAAATGGAGATCCTTTAAATGTGACCTGGCATTTTTCTCTTCAAGTTTCAGAATTGTTTCCTTTTACTTTTGATACTTTGACTATAATATGCAGTGCTAAGGGTCTTCTACGGTGAGTCTGTTTGGGCCTACTCTACCTGAGTGTACATGTCATCCTCAAGATTTAAGTCACTCAGCCATTACTGAAAGTTTGTTCCATACTTTTCTCTCTTCAAGGGCCCATAGAATGTGAATATCTGTTTATTATTTATCCAAAATGTCTCATAAGCTATCTTTATTCTCTCTTACTTTTTCCCTCTTCTCTTCTTTCCTTCCCGCCTCTCCCTTCTCCCATTCTTTCTTTCTTTTTGTGTTTATTGGTATATTTGCTATACACAGTGGTTACATTCATCTTGGGGAGTTGGGACATATAAATAACACATCTTAATTATCTACTTCTGCTTGCTCTCTCCCCTTTAGTCCGCCTCCATGTCCACTTTTCTTTTTTATATTTAAAAATTCTATGTTCCTGTTGCATATCATCTTTAATTTTGCTCTTTAAAATTTTTATACCTTGAATTTCTTATATGAAAGAAACCATGTGATATAAATCTTTCCTTTTTCTTTCTGACTAGAATATTTTTAAAAACTGTCTTCGAGTTCAGATTTTTTTCTTCTGTGTGCTCTACTCTGTTGTAAAGGCTTCAACCGCATTTTTCATTTGACCTATTACCATCTTCATTCCAAAGACTTGATTCTATCAAGATCTCTGTCTTGTGCTGAATTTCTCTTTCATATCATACATAATTTTTAAAATTTCATTCAAATTTGTAATATTTGAATGCTATCCTCTCAGTTTCTTTACATTATTCATTCTTTGACATTTTTGGTACTGGAAATTGAATGCAGGACCTTGTCAGTTTTTGATATTCTATGTTAGGAATTCTGTTAATATTATTTTCTTTGATATCTTTTTCTAAATAGTTGTATTTTTCTAAATAGTTGTATTCTTTTTGGTATCATTTTACCTTGCTACTTTTTTATGCTTATTGTGCTCAAATATTGATATTTATATATCTATTGGATCAGTTATCTTTACCTCTTTTATGAGGGGGCTTTGTAAATAGTAAATTGTTTTCTTTTGAAGATGTGTCTTAAGATGGGGGATTTGAATACAATGTTGACTTTGTATACAGTTGTTCACCATTGTGTGGTCTCCTTATCCTTTTGGCTTTTAGTTTAGTTCATGCTAAAGTATTGCAAAAACTCCCTCTCGCTAAGGACTATGCAAGAAATATTCATGAGCAAAGTAGTATAATGCATTTCCTGTGTTAATTTAACAAGGTAGGTAACAGCAATGGGAAGAGAGAAGTTCTCTCAGGCACTGGCTTAAGTTGTGCATCTGGCAACACTTACAGTGATAAGGGTTCAGAAGCATCTGATCTTAGTCCTGGTGTTGGCACACAAATGTGGCAGTGAGGAGATGGATCAGTGGACAGGCTCAGAGCCCTGTCAGTCCTGGTGGTAGCACAGCCCTCACGCAGTGAGGAGCCATGGGAGCAGGCAAATGCTCCTCTGCATGTACACTCTGATGGTATTCTCAGTCAGTGTCAGGGATCATGCACAGCTGTGCATTACTGCAAGAAAATCAGTGGTACCCAGCAGCCACCTACTGTCACTCCAGGATGCGGAAAAGGACTTACAAAACTGCTCATAGCTTAGGTCACAGAAAACAAGCACCCTGGGCTTTTAGTTCTTCAGTGACTCCTTGTGTTGCCTCTGTGCTAAAACACTTGTCTTCTCTAACACAGATCTGCAGCTTTGGATATTGGGATCATGGTTGTCAAAGGTCAAGCTGGTTTTGTGAAAGTCAGGCCCCTTTCGCTAGTGTGGGAGAATGCCTACGAGGTCCCAGGAATGATGGTGTATGTCTGATTCTAAGCAGTAGTGTGATGGACATTTGGATAAAAGCTCAATTTTCAAGATGGCACCTACCTTCTGTGGCCTATGCTCCAAAAGTCTGCAAGGATATAATATGAATTCCTTCTTCACAGCACAGGTGCTGTGCAAATTCCTAGTTGTTCACTTGCATTGGTTGCAAGCTTGTCCTATCTGTGAAATTTTTCTTTAGGATTGCTAAAGTTTGTTCTCATGGAGTTTGCAGCGACTCTATACTTTTCTTTGCAAAAGGGAGTCTTCATCCAGTTTGAGAGCCAACATCAAAGTTTCCAGAACATTTGTTTCTTCTTAAATCTCCAAGTCTATACCTTATTGAGTTCAAGCATTTGCCTATGATCACACGTCTCAAAATGTAACCATTTTCCTGTTGCTTTGTTTCGTTTTCATGGAGGAGGACATGAATTCTTGGTCCCTTATTCAACCATCTTGAAACCCTAAAGATCCTCACTTCTTTTCTATAGCCACATGTCTTCTACCTAATGTTTAGATACTGAAGAAGTCAATTTTGCCACATCCTCTGTTTACATATGTGGTGGGTGCTCATCTTACACACCTCACCATAAAATGGTTTGGTCTGCAGTTACTGGGTTATCTTTCTTTCTGAAATACTACGTTTTAAGCTTTTAACAAGTTTTGTGTTTTTAATTATGTGATCCTCATAATTTATGCCTGGCATAAAAAAGGTATTTATAAAAATATATGATGTAAAGAAAAAGAAAGGAAGAAAAAAGATAGAAGGAAGTAAGAAGAGGGTGAAAAGAGATGAGACAAAGGGATATTTAAATATAATCAATCAATTTCAAAATTTACATATGTGATTTGTAAAGTTACATAACAGTGTTCTTAAAGTAATAAAATCAAGAATATTCTCAAGTGAAGATGGGTAGATCTCAGTATAAGTACTACAGGTGGGCTGGTGTGAGGTAAACCTTTGATTTCAGAATACAGGCCAGAGTTGATTAAAATACAAATTCTGTCTTTCATACTGTTTTTTTAACCTGGTTAAAAGACATCTGTCCTGTGTGAGATGGCCAAATGGTACCAACATATGCCATTTTCCAACAGGAGTAGACAGCCAGAATGGTCCTTGTTGTATGACCTAGCCAACATTTTGTGAAATTCCTATTTTTTTTCTCTTTAGATTTGCCAGTCCCCATCATACTGTGAGCCAGAGGAAGACATGCCACCTGTATTGCTACACTGCCTGGCTTCACATGACATACTGTCAGGTCTTTTTATCTTTCATTTTTAAACATCTCTACTAAGAGAATGATAAAAGTAGCACAAATAATGCCATATAGGATATTCTTCCATAATTTGCTAGTTTAAAACAACTACTTCAAATTTCTACAACAACTCCAATTTGACATAGATTTCAAGATGAAAAAAAAACAATTGGGGGCAGGTTATTCAGGTAAATAATTTTAACATTCTGTTTTTTATAATCGTTGGAGAAAAGTTTTTTAAAAAGGGAGAATCTGTTGAATGGAAGAAGACTGTTCCATAAAGGAAACATCTATTGATTTTCTAGAAAGGTAACTGCAGTATTTGAAAGTTTCTGATCACCACATATCCAGAAGTTACCTTAAATATATTGCAAAGTCTATAGAAAAAAGGAGGAAAATATCCTTTTGGCTAAGTATTAAGCAACAAGAGAATCTACTAGCCAAGAGTCTTTTACTTACTCTCTATGGAAAATAAAATGATTTGTTCACAAAAAAAGAAATATTCAAATATCTTGACCTCAATTTCATTCTCATTTTATATGTTGATATAAAATTTAATTTACTTTGTTTTTATAACTTTTTGACATAGGTTTGTGTGTTTTGTAGAGGGTAGGTATAATTTTGGATACTCTTGGATACAACTCTTTGGATACAATTGTTGGATACTCTTGTAAATTTAAGTCTTGGGCTTTAAAAGTCTAATCAATTTTGAGATCATGTGTTTACTCAGTATGGCAATCTTTCATAACCTAAAATAAAATAATCTTCTACTAAAATGAAACCATTTGAAAGCAAATGGAGTGCAAATTGAGTGCTTTGATTTAAAGCTGGAAAACCTATGATTATTTCAGTAAATCAGGAAAAGTAACATGCAGTATTCTACATTTATTTTTGTGAAGTCTGAATAAAGTAGCATCTCATGCATTTATTTCAGAAAGTGTTAATATCAATAAGATGTAATTATTTGAAGATATATATAGTATTCTGTAATATCTAGTACATTAAAATTATAAACTACTGAGAAACAGGTATTTATTTTTGTGGATGTGTTCAGAGAAATTTCAAAGTAATTAATTGAGCCAGGCATGGTAGCACATGCCTGTAATCCCAGCAATTGAGAGGCAGACAAAAGAATTACAGTGAGTCGAAGGCTAGCATATGCTATGTAATGAGTTCAAAACTAGCCTGAACTACATACAGAGTGTGACTTTGTCTCAAAAAGAATTGAGAATATAATGAAAATTTGGAAAAATCACAGCTCCTCACCTTCTTAAAAAGTACAGAGTTTGTTTTCCTGGTCAGATGCCATCAATAGAGGAAGACACTTGGCTTGCTTGATAAATGTACAAATATATTTTTTCCATCTTTATGAAGAGGGGTCATATATCCCAATCTTTGTGAGAAGGATCACAAAGAAAGTAAATATCCAGATATGTTGAGAGTTCTGAAGTCCAGAATATTCTACCTAAGACAATACTACTAACATGTTTACACTCTTGCTGTAGAGACATATAGAGATCAGGTGATACTCAACATTGTGGCCCACATTGTGTGACACTGGACGGAGCAACCCTCAGACCTATGCTGAAATTGTTTCACTGAAGTCTGATGCGTTAGTATATGACTACCTCTCTAGGCAATAAACTAGTCTCAAGGTGAGGAGTGGATTGTGTTGGACTGTTTTAAAAGTGAGAAAAGTAGCTACAATTTTTATCTACTGGTACTGATATAAATTCTGGAGCTATATTAGACTTACTAACTCATTTTTCCTCATGGGTACCACCCCTTGAGAACTTTTGCTCGTAGAATGATACATACGATGATCAACGTGAACACAAACCTGCCTCTGCACTGTGGGCTTCCCATGCAGATACGTCAGAATTCATCGATATGTTTTCCTATCCTGAATGGGTTAAGGTAGGTAACACTCTTAGTATGTAGGAACTGTGGAAATTAGACAACCCCAGGATGGAAGAATGGATTAATTTCAAAGGAAAACAAGGACAGTTAGATAGTGATAAATATTTCAGAGGGGTGTACGTGCCTGATAGTTCGAAGTGTTAACAGTAAGATGAAATAATAAACCTAATTTCCAAAAGATATAAAATGTTCTATACCAGGATGGTTTCCTCCAAATTTTCTCTTGTAACTTTAAAAAGGTACAAGATTTTATTAAGAAGAAGTTGAATATTTTTGTAGTCTTACAGAGTTTCTTGTGTAAAGTTCATCAAAGGATGCTTCTTTTTCACTCATGGATAGAATCTTAGACTTGTAGATGATATATAAATTGTACCATAGAGTAGGAATTATGGAATATGTTTCCTTTATTCAGTAGTAAACATAACTCAGAAAGCTACATTACTCCAAAGAGCCAATAGACAAGAACAAAAGTTTACATAAAAGAAATAGAGGAACAGGAAAGAGATCAGTCCAATGGATGTTCACAATGCAGATAATACCTCAACTGTCTTTGAAAATATAACTTGACTTACTCAACAATCCACGTTCATTCAGTTGAAATACTGAAAATGGAAAGTCTATAATTTTTCACCAATCTATAAAAGAGAATTATTGCATACAGCTATATACATTTCTTCAAAGGTTTGCTGTGAACAAGTGATACATTTTTGTAATATATTTATTATACAAATGAATAACTAAATCAAAATATAAATGAAAATTAAATCAAATCTATCTAACCAAATGGCATCTGTTATTTTTGAGCAAGTGACAGCATGTGATAACAAAGTCTATAGACATTATATATAAGAAATATGATTGAGCATACACACTTCAAATAAGCAAAAAGCTATATTTCTAGAAAATAAATTTTAAAATACTATTTTTAACATTTATATTACCGTTACTACTTTAGTGTTTTCAATATTAGCTAGTAGATTATTGTATATCTAGGCAAAATATCAGGTAATTATTTACTTTTGATAACTGAAGAAATAAAACTTCAATGAAATTAGAAGAATACATGGTACTCAATAACACTGTCAAATTCAACACTTAAATTTTTCTCTTTAAACTCAAACCCTTTTTGTTGTTCCAATAAAATACAATACCTTCCCTTTTTGTTCTATTATATGTTAGCAGTAAATCACTGGAACATTTGCACAATGTACCATGAGTCCTTATCAAATAAATTCAGCCAAAGAATACTAAAAATAACTTTAATAAACAATACAAATTAATTGCATTTGTCCTGTGAGATTTAAATTTTTGCTATTTATATAAAGCTCCATGTGAATTTTTTTAATTAAAGGTATTGATATTTTGAGTTTTTATGACAAGTTTCAAATTATATAGGTACAGACATATGAATCCAGAGATACAGTTTAGTTAGCTATGTACTATTGATGTAACAAATGCAATCATCAGTATTTGGTAAAAAGAAACAGATCAGTTTTCCTTGTTTTCACCTGGAAACAATCAAGATTTTAAAATTATTTTATTATTGTGCTACTTAATGATTATATTCATGCTGCTTAAATTGCTGTATATTTGTATTGCATCTTAATCAGTTTTCTTCCCCTTCCACTCCCCACCTTCTGTCTGCCCTCATTCTCTGAACCCTTATATGGGGTTCGTTCGTTTTACGTAACTACTTTACGTCGCAGATCATCATGCATGAAATTCTATGGCTGAAATTTCTTGCTCATTGTTCCTGGAGCTAGTTTATAACAGCCCTAGCACTTCTCAGACATCTCAGCGCTTCTCAGACATCTATTAGAGAAAGGAGAAAATAGTGCGAATCTGAGAATCTGGGACTTTTGCGTTACTTTCACTTTGAGCTCTTTGGTTTAGTATTCTGTTTTCTTAATGGTTACTGAAATTTTCTCACCTGCATTCAGATTGGATTAATGTTATATATATAATGCCTTAAAATCATCATATTTTGAGTATTGAATATGGAAGACCACAATGCCTAATACATAAAAGCTGTAAAAAGCACAGATGTAGTTTTTAATATGTAAACTATCTAAAACAATTTTGGCAGTGTAATTTGATTATAAAGTGCATGTGCTTCTTAAGCTGACATTGAAAGTAATTTCCATCAGTAGCTCTTTAAAGCATTCTCTTTTTATAGATTTATTTTGTCTGAAATGAATTTCTTAGGAAACTACTTGGATATACAAAATTTTAAATGCAGTTATTTTAGATTATATTTCTAAGATACTTATTTACTTATAGCTCATACTTTATGTGTAAATTTTCATACCTCATCTTATTAAGGCAAGGGTAATCTTAACTTGTTTTTAATTATCATATTGAGTTTATTTTAAGTAATGTCAGCAGTTAGTCCTATACTCTAGTGATATAATCATGATAACACAAATTGATAGCATATATAATTTTGACTTCATAAGAAAAAATGAATAATATTGTTCTGCTTCATCAAATTTTATGGCAAATAGCATTTAAAAAAAAGCAATGTGATTTCTTTCAGCAATTTGGACATTTTGACCTTTTATAAATAATAAAGTTTTAAAACAATAATTCTTGAACTTTCTATGCAGATTTATTTGTTTGAGAAAAATGTAATGTTTGAAGGACTCCTTCAACCCTTAACTCATCACTGAACTGAAACTAAGAAGAAATATTTGTACAGAATGAAGTGACAGGACTCAAACGCTTTAAGGACAGTAATGGAGAGGAAATGGATGATTCATCCTACTACAACCAAAAAGAGAAATCAACTGTACAATATATTATCTTAATTGATGTTAGTTAAAATGGGGCTTAGATTTGCCAAATGCATTAAATTACTAGTAGTTAATTATGAGAGTGAAGAAAAATTTTAACCTCTACAAATGTGACTGCACCTGCAACTCTGATTATATAAATTTATGCATTTGAAAAATCAGCGTAAAGAATGCGACATTTTAGTAAACAAATGCTACAGTATAATTATTATTTGATATGAATATGTTTGTGTTTGGAAGCAAGCTTTCTTTCTGCTATATCACCTGTCAGTTTTTAGATTCCTTATGCTATTTAACATTGTAGTACTAGTACTGTTTTATGCAATGGTACAAAAATGGTTTATAAAATTAAAATTTCCCAAAACTAACATACTAATACAATTATGAATTTATAATATTTTAGGCTTAAATAAATTGCCATCTATCTTTAAAGATATGTTTGTTTTGTTTCTTTTTCTGGAATCAATTGCTATTTTAAAAGACTTATTTGGAATGATTTTTTTAAAAACTGCAAATAATTTTAGATGAACTTCACAAAGATTTTCCAAACATTAATATTTTGCATTTGACTTCTTTCTCCTCTTTCACCCCAGTGTACTTCCACTTTTCCTGTCCATGGAGACAGAGAGGGAGGAAGAAGTCAAGTGCATAAATATGTAATATATTTAAATCATATTGCTTTCTAAATACTTGAGTGTAACCTCAATTCCTTATTCTCTTAAATACTTCACATTATTAGTCAGGCATGGTGGAACATGCCTATAATCCTGGCACTGAGGGATCTGAGGCAGGAGGATTGCTCCAAGTTCAAGTACAGTGATGGGTACATAGTGAGTTCAAGGTCACTCTAAATTAAAAAGGGAGACCCTGTCTATAAATAGTACTTTTAAATTTACACTGAATTCACTAGAAGTAAAAAGAATCTCTTAAATAACAATATTTTACTATAGAAAATCAGAAAATTTTCATCAGTTGTATACTATAATCTAGTCAAGAAATATCCAAATGCCAACAAATATTCTAATATTATACATTCCTACATTTTTAAAATTGTTGCCAGTATATAATCTACCACATATACCATACCGCATTTTCCTTTCGTTCCTCTTTAGTTTTACTTAATCTGGAATATTGTGCCCAACCTTTCATTGTTTAAGGAAGTTGACAGCTACTAAAATTACAGGCCATTTGTTTCATAGAATTACAGGCCAGGTATTATATGAAATGTCTCTCAATTTGGCTTTGTCTGATGTACTGTCATCATCAGATTCAGTGTATGCGTTTGTGTCAAAAATGTCACAAGCGCGATATTCTGCTTTTTCATTGCACAGGGAGAGGAGGTGTTAATTTGGCATTTGTAAACAGGCTGATTTCAAGATTATTTTACTTATTAGTCTGGTTACAATATCACACAATATGTTTGTAGGCAACTTTTGTTTCTTATTGAGTGATGAGTATTAAATTCTTGATAGATTTGATTGCATATTCATTATTCTTTTGTTTTGACATATTTACTTTTTATTACTCCAAATGTACACTTCAAATTAATTACTTTCAGATTTTTAAAAATTTATCAGTCTTTGAATTTGACTGGACAAATGTCTTTAGTTCTGTCTTTCATCACTTGAGTATGAGAACTACAATGAAAACGTTTTTTAAAATAAGAAGAAATAAAAGTTCCACTGATTACCACTCAACTTCATTTTCTTTCTTCCCTTTCTATGTCTTTTAGATATGTTTTCCCTTCATGAAGGATAATAAAATGATTTCCTTACTTAGTAGAGCAACAGTTGAGAAAAAATTTCAGTATTCAAAAAACTTATGGACTCTCAGCATAATGCTCAGATAATTTAAACCCTCAACAAATGTGACCTATATTAATTCTAGCCCCAAAATTATACTTTCTCTTGAATGTACAAGTGGTAAAATATTCTATCTTATTGATTAATTTTATAGGTTACTAGTAGAGCATTTTAATAAACAATCTTAAAGGTCTTTGATTTAAACAAAGTAAACTGAGATTAAAATTCATTTTTTATTGCTAACTAAATAATTCATGTAGCAGCTCTGAGGCAATGTAGCTGGTATTTAGTTACACTCAATCACATTCTATCCTGACTTTTGAGTCTTTAGACATAAATAATTGATCCAAAACTATATATTTAGGATAGTTCCTATTTCCTCTTCTTTATTTATTTTTCTTCTTTTTTAAAGAGAAAAAGAATAAAAAAAACAATCAAACAAAACAGAAAGAAGGTAGCAACAATACAGAATTCCAAAGGGGAAAGAAAAAAAAAGAACAACCACAAAAACAAAAACACTAAGAAATGGTCACTTGATAAGTTACATACTGTTATCATTGGAAATAGTTGTTCAAGTTACAAAGTTAAAACATACAAAGTAGACATTCAAACAGTGAGACTGTTAATGGTTCTGCTCAACATTCTAACAAAAACAGTAATATGGATGGTCATCTATCTTACACATTTAAACACATATGCAGTTATATCCTTTAGAGCACTTTCTTTTCCTCTCTTTTTTACAGTAGCAATTACACATTTTGGGTTTTATTACTCTTACAGTTCTTATTACTTTTTACACTAGAGACACATGTGATTTTTGTAAATGTGATTCTTCTTTATTTCACTAATGAGGATAGTCTCAAGTTGTCTCTATTTCCCTATGAAGGCCTCTAGATCATCCTTTTTATAGCTGAGTAATATTCCATTGTATAAAAATACCACATCTTTTTCACCCACTCTGCAGTTGATGGTCATCTTGGTTGTTTCCAAGACTTAGCTATTACAAATTGTGCTGCTATGAACATGGGTGCACATATATCACTGTGATATGACCTGTTCAGTTTTTCTGGGAAAAAAACCAGGAGGGGAATAGCTAGGTTGAATGGAGCTTTTTATTTAATTTTCAATAAGTTAATCAATATTAATTATTTTTATTGATTTATATTAAAGAATCTTTTCAATAATATCTAATAAGGAACAGATTTTTTTCAGTTATATATTATGCTTATTAGGTCTCCTAAGATATATTTACTTTTTAGATAGATAATTTTAAGTTAGACATAAGATACTGAGAATAATAGTAGAACTGCTCTTATCAAGCATAATTTCTAAAAGCCATCCTGCTCTCATATTCTGTAAATTTCTTCCTTTTTTACATCCTTCCTTTCCTCCTTCCTTCCACCCTACCTTTTTTCCTTCCTCTCTTCTTTCCTTCTGTCCTCTTCTTTCTTCTATCCTTTCTGCTCTGTGGATTGAACCTGAGGACTTCCCTCTGCACTACAACCCCATCTGTGACACTAAGCAGAAATTGCTTCAGCCCCCAGACTGCTGCAGTGACAGGTTTATGCCATCATTCCGTCATTCCTGGCTGTCCCTTTCTGTTCTGTAACTTGTTTTTGTTTATTGAAATATAACTGAACTATAATCATATAGTATATATAAATATACAACTGTTAATTATTTCACAGCCATAAGTGATTTAAATAGTAATATCCTGTAATCTTGTAACTGATCTTGTAACTTCATATGAGATGAACTTCATATGGTGTTGAATATTTTATCCAAGGAACCACGAGCCAGTTAGTACACAGTTCTCTCAGATTTTACAAGGCTAGTACACAAAAGATAAAATCTCACATCTGATCTCTTCTCCAAAGGATTGCCATCAACCAAATCTTCAGCAGTTTCACCTTCAGGAGTTGCAGATTAATCTCAGTTTCGAGCCCACACTTTGGTCTATTTCATGGTTAAAGGTAATTTGGTGGGATGTAGCATTGACTTTTGTGATCTACAGCTTTCACATGTGATCAGACTAAAACTAATCAATAGATGATAAGACCTTACTGTTTATTGCTTCTCTCTTGAACTTTATTTATTCATCTTCCATTGTGCTGAGAGCTCTGTTTCATATGATAATTCACTTGAAATCATATCTGAGCATCTACTTCTAAGAAGCCTGACTTCTTAAAATAGTGCCTCTTGGGCGTCACCCTAGAAATGAGCAGCTGAGGAGCTCATTTCTGGGTGGAAAGGAGAATCTCAACACGAATTACAAGCAAAGAATTGGCAGCTGTATTGCAGTGTAATTGCTAGGGCTTCCTTTGTAAAGGACTGGAATGTGCTATAGTAAATGGAGAATACATTGGCAATGTAATGTCGCAGACATTCAAGATAAATGGGAGAGACAGCAGTTATAAGAACTGTAGAATAGCTGGGGGGTTAGCTCAGCTGTGTAAGTGCCTGCTTGGTAAATGCAAAGTCATGGGTTTGATCCCCGGCTCAAAAAAAAAAAAAAAAAAAAAAATAGTGAATAGGATAGCTGTTTCTAAATGCCAACGATCAATTTACATGAGAATAATAAAGTCAGATCTTGTAATCAACGATGTATAACAACTTAGGAAAGTCAGAATAAGCCCATAACAGTTTTTAAAAGAGACTCATCTTCTATTATGAGAGTGTAAACCTATTTTAATATTGGGCATAAGGCATAAATAGTAAG